>CM062619.1:45611350-45646350 GCA_025617555.3 Puccinia polysora | reverse complement strand
GCACAATGCAAAGTGACTGTGCATTGGAGCTTGGATAAATCATGACCTGAGCTCAGCTGGAGCCTGACCTGACCTTTTCATACATTGGGCATGAGCACTGTTATTGCAATTGCTAGCAATTGACATAAAGATTTCTGTGTTGTTTATTTCTACAGTTGGGAATGGAATGCACTAAATGAGTTGGTTTTTGATACAGAGAGGCTCCCCAAAGCCTTTGTGACATACCATGAAAAAGCACTGATTTGTTCTATTCAAAATAGTTTCCCGGAGTCATCCAGACAGTTGTGCTCTCGGCACTTGTCTAAAAATATTCAATCAAATTTAAAATTTTGCTTCAGTAATGACAATGAAGGATGGCAAAGTTTTATGTCTCTGTGAGCAAATTTTGGGGCCTCTAAAACCAAGAGGGAGGCAGAATTAAATGATGCAGAACTCAGAGTAGGCTAATTTATTTCTTCTTCTGTTCATATCTGCTGGGATTGCTTACTTTGAAACTTGTATACAGTGTTTATTTAAAGACTGTGAGGATGTGCTTGAGTATATGGAAAATAAAATTTTCCCCATCAAAGAGATGCTTATAACTGCGTAGACTTGTATCAACCCTGACTTTCAAAAAAAAAGTCTTGGGTACAAGGGGCCCATGCTACTTTCAAAAAATTACTTGGGAGTTCTTTGGGGAACATTTTTGATGTTTGGAAACACCTTGATAAAAAAATTGACAGCCAAATAAAATCAGTGCATGTGTTACTTAAGGAATATCAAATAAAGCTATGAACAGTTCTTCAAACAGAACAGTTTCCTTTGGGTCAAAAATTTTCAGTTGAGGCAATTATAAACATTGGGGAACAATTGGAGAAGTTCAAGTTTCATCATGATGGCAAAGTGTGAACCAAGTCATATTCCAAGACAATTGAATTTCCCTGTTCCCAAATATTAGGCAAAATACTAGCATTCAGAGGATCTGTTGAGCCTGAGGATTTTATCCTCAGTGGAGGTTAGACTAGAACCCTTCCAGTTCAGTAAGCTGGATTGTTTGAATTGATTTTTGATTGATGATTCCTATTTGATTTATGATTGCTGAATGGATTTGCTAATAACTGATGCTTTTGCTTTTTGAAAGGTTGACACTGATCTAGTGCTTGAATCTTCTCAATTTTTTGATAATCTCAGTTAAATTTTTATGGGAAAACCTGAAGAAGTTGAAGTGGAGCTTTTAAATTTCCCAGTCAAGATTTCAACAACTTTTTTTTCTAAGCCATGGCTCAAGCCAAAGGTCTTACAGTCTACCCATTGTCAACCCAAATTGAAATAAACCTTGCTTGAACTTTAAAAATTTTAACATTTCAAAAAAGAACTTAAGAGTGAAAGGCAGGTTAGAAGGGCACCAAATAGACCAAAAATAGTAAGTCTTTTATTTTGAGAAGAGTTCATTTTGATGGTTTAATGAACTGATGGTAATATGTTGTTTAAATTCCAAGTCCTCAGGCTCAGAATCTTAATTTCATAGTTAAGAGGAAGAGACTCAAATTGAATTAGCCTTATGGAATTTTGAATTTTAATCCTCTTCTGAGGAAGAAGATGTGCAGGAGAAGGAAACTAGAAGATCATCTTTGGTGAGTATTGATTTGATTAATGTGATTTGAGATGATTTGAATGTTTGCTAAGTTAGTTTTCATTTTAGGAAACAAAATTAAAATACCTCAATCAAATACCTGAGGACTTACATAAGTTCTTGGGTGAGGTTTGAGATCCTGTTAGTGATGGTAATTTACAATTTTGAGACATTGCTAAATGACTTGGGTATGATGAAAACTGATGGTTTGAAGTCAAAGGGGAAATGATAGAAACATTGAGGAAATATAAGGCAAGCTATGATAAGATAATTGGTGGTAGCAAACAGGTAGAAAAGATCAAAAAAACATTTGATGTTGAATAAATCAATGAAAATATTACCTCTTGAAAATGGCTTTCAAAGTTTGATATGGGTCAAATAATGGTAATGTTAAATTCACGACTCTTTGAGTTGTTCACACGACTCAAATGGGCTGTGTGGCACGCTCAACAACTCAAATGGGCCATGTGGCATGCTACACGGCTCAAATGGGTCGTGTGGCATGCTACACAACTCAAATGGGCCGTGTGGCATGCTACACGGCTCAAATGGGTTGTGTGGCATGCTACACCTCCCATTTGAGTTGTGTGGCACGCTAAAAAACTAAAATAAAGTTGTGTAGCCTCCACTAAATAATAAATAATGAAAAATAAATAATAAATAATAAATAATAAATAATAAATAATAAATAATAAATAATAAATAATAAATAATAAATAATAAATAATAAATAATAAATAATAAATAATAAATAATAAATAATAAATAATAAATAATAAATAATAAATAATAAATAATAAATAATAAATAATAGATAATAGATAATAAATAATAAATAATAAATAATAAATAATAAATAATAAATAATAAATAATAAATAATAAATAATAAATAATAAATAATAAATAATAAATAATAAATAATAAATAATAAATAATAAATAATAAATAATAAATAATAAATAATAAATAATAAATAATAAATAATAAATAATAAATAATAAATAATAAATAATAAATAATAAATAATAAATAATAAATAATAAATAATAAATAATAAATAATAAATAATAAATAATAAATAATAAATAATAAATAATAAATAATAAATAATAAATAATAAATAATAAATAATAATAAATAATAAATAATAAATAATAAATAATAAATAATAAATAATAAATAATAAATAATAAATAATAAATAATAAATAATAAATAATAAATAATAAATAATAAATAATAAATAATAAATAATAAATAATAAATAATAAATAATAAATAATAAATAATAAATAATAAATAATAAATAATAAATAATAAATAATAAATAATAAATAATAAATAATAAATAATAAATAATAAATAATAAATAATAAATAATAAATAATAAATAATAAATAATAAATAATAAATAATAAATAATAAATAATAAATAATAAATAATAAATAATAAATAATAAATAATAAATAATAAATAATAAATAATAAATAATAAATAATAAATAATAAATAATAAATAATAAATAATAAATAATAAATAATAAATAATAAATAATAAATAATAAATAATAAATAATAAATAATAAATAATAAATAATAAATAATAAATAATAAATAATAAATAATAAATAATAAATAATAAATAATAAATAATAAATAATAAATAATAAATAATAAATAATAAATAATAAATAATAAATAATAAATAATAAATAATAAATAATAAATAATAAATAATAAATAATAAATAATAAATAATAAATAATAAATAATAAATAATAAATAATAAATAATAAATAATAAATAATAAATAATAAATAATAAATAATAAATAATAAATAATAAATAATAAATAATAAATAATAAATAATAAATAATAAATAATAAATAATAAATAATAAATAATAAATAATAAATAATAAATAATAAATAATAAATAATAAATAATAAATAATAAATAATAAATAATAAATAATAAATAATAAATAATAAATAATAAATAATAAATAATAAATAATAAATAATAAATAATAAATAATAAATAATAAATAATAAATAATAAATAATAAATAATAAATAATAAATAATAAATAATAAATAATAAATAATAAATAATAAATAATAAATAATAAATAATAAATAATAAATAATAAATAATAAATAATAAATAATAAATAATAAATAATAAATAATAAATAATAAATAATAAATAATAAATAATAAATAATAAATAATAAATAATAAATAATAAATAATAAATAATAAATAATAAATAATAAATAATAAATAATAAATAATAAATAATAAATAATAAATAATAAATAATAAATAATAAATAATAAATAATAAATAATAAATAATAAATAATAAATAATAAATAATAAATAATAAATAATAAATAATAAATAATAAATAATAAATAATAAATAATAAATAATAAATAATAAATAATAAATAATAAATAATAAATAATAAATAATAAATAATAAATAATAAGTAATAAATAATAAATAATAAATAATAAATAATAAATAATAAATAATAAATAATAAATAATAAATAATAAATAATAAATAATAAATAATAAATAATAAATAATAAATAATAAATAATAAATAATAAATAATAAATAATAAATAATAAATAATAAATAATAAATAATAAATAATAAATAATAAATAATAAATAATAAATAATAGATAATAGATAATAAATAATAAATAATAAATAATGAATAATAAATAATAAATAATAAATAATAAATAATAAATAATAAATAATAAATAATAAATAATAAATAATAAATAATAAATAATAAATAATAAATAATAAATAATAAATAATAAATAATAAATAATAAATAATAAATAATAAATAATAAATAATAAATAATAAATAATAAATAATAAATAATAAATAATAAATAATAAATAATAAATAATAAATAATAAATAATAAATAATAATTAATAATTAATAATTAATAATTAATAAATAATAAATAATAAATAATAAATAATAAATAATAAATCATAAATAATAAATAATAAATAATGAATAATAAATAATAAATAATAAATCATAAATAATAAATAATAAATAATAAATTATAAATTATAAATTATGAATTATAAATTATAAATTATAAATTATAAATTATAAATTATAAATTATAAATTATAAATTATAAATTATAAATTATAAATTATAAATTATAAATTATAAATTATAAATTATAAATTATGAATTATAAATTATAAATTATAAATTATAAATTATAAATTATAAATTATAAATTATAAATTATAAATTATAAATTATAAATTATAAATTATAAATTATAAATTATAAATTATAAATTATAAATTATAAATTATAAATTATAAATTATAAATTATAAATTATAAATTATAAATTATAAATTATAAATTATAAATTATAAATTATAAATTATAAATTATATATTACATATTATATATTATAAATCATGAATTATAAATTATAAATTATAAATTATAAATTATAAATTATAAATTATAAATTATAAATTATAAATTATAAATTATAAATTATAAATTATAAATTATATATTATAAATTATAAATTATAAATTATAAATTATAAATAATAAATAATAAATAATAAATAATAAATAATGAATAATAAATAATAAATAATAAATAATAAATAATAAATAATAAATAATAATTAATAATTAATAAATAATAAATAATAAATAATAAATAATAAATAATAAATAATGATTAATAATTAATAATTAATAATTAATAAATAATAAACAATAAATAATAAATAATAAATAATAAATAATAAATAATAAATAATAAATAATAAATAATAAATAATAAATAATAAATAATAAATAATAAATAATAAATAATAAATAATAAATAATAAATAATAAATAATAAATAATAAATAATAAATAATAAATAATAAATAATAAATAATAAATAATAAATAATAAATTATAAATTATAAATTATGAATTATAAATTATAAATTATAAATTATAAATTATAAATTATAAATTATAAATTATAAATTATAAATTATAAATTATAAATTATAAATTATAAATTATAAATTATATATTACATATTATATATTATAAATCATGAATTATAAATTATAAATTATAAATTATAAATTATAAATTATAAATTATAAATTATAAATTATAAATTATAAATTACAAATTATAAATTATAAATTATAAATTATAAATTTTAAATTTTAAATTATAAATTATAAATTATAAATTATACATTATAAATTCTAAATTATAAATTATAAATTATAAATTATAAATTATAAATTATAAATCATAAATCATAAATTATAAATTATAAATTATAAACTATAAATTATAAATTAAAAATTATAAATTATAAATTATAAATTATAAATTATAAATTATAAATTATAAATTATAAATTATAAATTATAAATTATAAATTATAAATTATAAATTATAAATTATAAATCATAAATTATAAATTATAAATTATAGATTATATGGAGTAGTGTATGGGCCCCCACGCATTGAGGGGCCCTACAAAACTCCCACACAACCGGAGCCATGAATTTAACCTCATCCAAAAAATATTTCTTTAAAAATTGAAATTTTTCCTGAAATAAGCAATTTACATTTTTCAAAATCTTAACTATGATATGCCCTATTTAGTTGAATTTTGTTTTGATTCAATTTGATTTGTTTTCAATATACAATGAAATGTTTGTGTATTTTCTTTTCTTTTATTCAAAAATTATATTTTATTGTTTTTTTAGGGCTGTATTGTATGTATATTGTTCCTTTTTATTTTTATTTTTCAATTCATTTATTTTTTTTGGGAAAATTTTTTCAATTTTTTTAGAATTTAGACTTTTTAATTTTTATTTTTTCATAGGGCCATGAATGTGAATTGATGGCCCTGTAGTTGTGAAATTTTCACAATTTTTTTTTAATTTCTGATTAAGTTTTTTCTTTTTTCAGTTGTTTTTAAACTTTTTTTGATGTTTTTGTTTTTTTAAGTTTCTTTTTGTTTAATTTTTTATTTATTTTACTTATCATTTTTTTTTCTTGCAACCCTGGAGTTGTGAACAAGTTTTGAATGGAAAACCACAACTGAAAATGGGTTGTTTGGCCCAGCTTGCAACCCATCTGAGTTTTGAACGGCCATTCAGGAATTTGTGGGTCATGGGAACCAGTACACAACTTGAATGGGTTGTGAACCATGCCACATGTCCCATTCTCATTTTTGTATGGGTTGTGTATGGTTGTGAATTTATAGTGTCACTTTTTTTTGAAAAAAAATACATAAATATTGTGGAAAATCAAAATTTGCTGGTTCCTCAGGGAATTTTGTATTTTTTGCTTTGTAATAATTGCCATTTTCTAGTCACTAGTCTTGCCAAATTTGTGAAATGGCTAAATAATAATTTTGAAGGGGGGGGGATTGAACTTCTAATGCAAGGTAGAGCTGGATTTTGAACTGTTGAAAAATAAAAAAAATATTGACCTGGCTAGTTGGCTGCAGAGTGCAAAGTAACTGGGTATGCATAGCCATGATTACCTACACTTTCAAACATATTTCATTTAATTTTTTGATTAATTTCATTTCAAAAATTTTTGAAACCAAATGTTCTTTTTTATTGCCTTTGGAATGAATAAGTCCATGCCTTTTTTGGAAGGGGATTTGATTTTTGCATTCTTTGGGCCAAAATAATGCCTCTTTTGAAGAAAGATGTGGAAACAGGAGGCTTTTACAAAATCCATGCCTTCTGGCATGTTTTGCAACCCCAGGAAGGTATTTAAACCTTAAAATATTGTGCACTGAAAAAAGGGAGGATTTAGAAAGTTGAGGTTTGGAAAACCTCTTCAAGGTTTAAAAGAATTTCTGGGTTGGGAGAACATGCCTTTTGAGGATTCTTTGGGCAAAACAAGGTTTTAAATCATTAATTGGGGCCTTGGGGGGCCAGAATAAGGCCTTCAGATCCCATGGGGGGTCTTTATGGGGTATGAAATTTTTTAGAATCCAAATAAGGTGTATCAGAGTAAGCAAAACTGTCCTTTTTTTGATGGTGGGTTTCAACAAAATACCACAACTTCAAAACAGCCATTGATAATCAGAAGAACCCTGTTGTTTCACAACAAGGGTGCCAGAGCTACCTGGGAACTAAGTGGGTTTTTCCCAATATAGTATATATAGGTACCACTTCCAATTAAATATCTCAAAAAACTAATCACAAAAAAACTGCCACAAATTTCCCTCATGCAAATCAACCTCCATCCAAGGAATCATCCATCACACCAACCATGAAATCAAAAATTCAACTTGCGTTGAAGATTCCATGCAAGTTAACCAAGGTAAGGCAGGAGAACTTGGAGGTAATTAATCAGATTACTGGAAATTAAAACCTTCAGCATAGATGATATTGCTTATTTAATGTTTCTGTAATTATTTTGGTCTTGTTCCTCCCCCAGTGTAGGCTTGAAGAAGATTAAAATTATTACTTGAGTCAATTCTCTCACAAAAAAATACTTCTTCCTTGCCATCTTCTCAATCATAGTAAAAGGTTTTGTTTGAAAATATCAAACCATCTAAGATGATGTCCAATCTTTGAACACCCTCAAAGAATAGAAGACCATTAACAACTTTCCATCACCCCTTCCATCCCTTTTGATTGATTGAACAGATTATATTGCCTACCCATTGCTTGCTAAAGATTTTTAACCCAAGGGTGAGATGGAGTATGACCAGGAGACAATCTGAAGAATGTCTAATTTGATAAGACTTCCATCCACTGAATGTGGTTTCCAATAAGATTTTACTGGCCTTAAATCATCTTTCCTCCTCCTCCCTCTCTCCCAAAGATCTTACCACCACATGCACTTTGCTTTTTCAGTAATTTGGCTTGAAAAATTTACATTAAATACTACTCCATGGATGGGGGGGGTTGAGATAGAAGTCCCCATTGTAAAAAATATTTACCTGCTTCTCCAGATATATCTGTGGCAAAAATCAAACAAGAGATACCAGTGTCCTCCAAGAGGCAAAGGTAAAGGGACAATATTGTATCCTTCCTCCTCTTCTGAAGCTTAGAGGATCAAATAAACCTAACAAAATCACTATGGCGGGTAGCCAAAAGGACAAGGTTGGAGAAGAAAAAGATATTAATGGGTGACTCCTTGATTTTCCAAATTTTAAATTATTTAATCTGAATAATTCTACTTTGATTACTTGGCATCTCCAAGGATCTGATTCCACTCATACAAGATCCCCCTGTACCTACTAACAGATGAGATTGACTTTTCATCATTTGAACATGTGGAGGTTGGCATATACTACTCCATACATAATTTATTCAGTCTTTTCATATTACTGATACCAGTAAATTTGCGGTCCTTTAGCTACAGCAAGTGATATTGGTGTTGGATTGATGATAATTCCAAGAAAAAACGTAAAATTCTCAAAAATATTGATTAAAAGCAAGTGAAAAGTTTGGAGTTTGTTTTGGTTAAAATGGTTTAAATATATTTTTTTCAAGAGGGGCCAAAGTTTATAGAAAACAGGGGATCTTGATTGAAAGAACCTCTCTACAAGGGGCTCTTTTGAACCATGTAAAGACCTTGGGACAATGAGGTCCTAAGTGATTACTCAACAAGGGGTTTACTCAAGGGGAATGGGTGGACTGGCTGTCTCACAAAACTTATTCCTGGAGGCAAGGAGGAGATAAATTACTATTTTAAGGATGCACTCCAAGATTCTTGCAGGAATTAATGGTTGAAAGGGTCTCAGGAAAATTGTTGGTGATTTTGTTGATATTCACCAGAATTGATGATTAGGTTAGCATTAATAATTATACTAACTGACTGAGGCCATAAATCACTTTTTTATCTTATATAAACACTTGATCACAGGTGGAAAGGGGTCTGGATTGATTACTTAAAAATTACTGGTGTTTAAATCATCAAAAAAGGGGCTGTATATATACCTTTTTGGGGTAATAAGACCTTCTCAGGGCATGTAGAGAGGGTTTTGCTTTTGGGCTAAGGCTAGAAGGCTGGCCAGGGCTATTTTGGCACGCACTTTTAGTGCTTTCAATCAGCTGAACCTGTCTGTGTCATATTTGATTGTGAAATAATTATCAGAATCTTCTTAAATGTTAATTTGTTATTAATACAGTTCTGCAATATTTCTTGATTTTGTATTAGTTTCCTTTGAGTTACATGGTCAGAAGTGAGTATTTGTAGATTTTAAGCCATCTTCTGAACATTTTGGGAATTTTCAAAATTTTTAAGGAAACTCCTTGGCGTGTTTTGTGCTTCTTAAAGATTTGATAATGTTATTCACATGACAACCTTTATTATTATTTTCCTTAAGTTTTCTGTCTTATGCTTTGAATTAAATACTTTTTATTCAGTATTCATAGGTTTCAGAAATCCCTCTATCCTTCAGTCAAGTTGTTACATATGCATGGTGTATGCATGGAGGTTGTAGCATGTTCCTGCAGTACCTGGTTGTCAGGAATGGCGCAGTTACTTCTGACACACACCTGCTTTGACAGCTGCATGAAGGAATCCATCATCCACATCCGACAGCATATTGCATGCAGGTTTATTGACAGGCAGCTAAATATTGAGTGTCAGGCATGTGTACCCTTGCTGTATGGATGTGGGGCTGCGCGCAGGAATTGTGACACAACACAAATCCAGATTTAACTCCTAACACATAAACAACACCTCAATTCTGAGTGAGTTTTGGGTGTGAAACCCTTACATGACATCACATGTGAAATATTAAAATTTCCAAAAAGTGCCATAGTGATTCTGTGGCTTTTTGGTCATTTCCTTTTAATAATTTTAAAAAAAGGGTGTATCAAAGTTAGAAAAACTGCCATTAGAAACACACCATTTTTCTTTTACCAAACCCGCCATTAAAAATGGCAGGTTTCTGAAATGCACATACCCCCTAACTGGTGTATTTCAAAATGGCGGTTTTCATGAAAATGGTGGTTTTCAAACATCAAACCTGCCATTATCATCCATCCACCATCCAACACATGAAAAACATCCATCCACACCTCCACCTCAGCAAATCCATACAAATACCATCCCCATTGCATCACACACATCACATCTCAATCAAATCACACACATCCCATCACATGCAAAACACCCAGCTGCACCTCCACATTCTTTTCACCCTCAAGCCCTGGAGATCTTCTACCAAGCCAGAAAATTGACCTTTTCAGTCACCCACAAGTGGACCCCAGTCACCCCCTACACCACGCTCCTCCTCCTCCTCTCCCAGTCATTGGACTCCACCACTCACCCTCCTCCTCCTCACCACTCATTGGACTCAACCACTAACCACCAACAACAGGCTCACAACACCCACCAACCAAAAATCACTGTCTCCATCTCCAGGTCAGTCTCCTTATCTCAACTCCCTTTTTGATTTCATTGCTAACACCCCCCCCCCCCTTTCCTCTCCCATCTTTGTTTCCAGCCCACCCCAGTATGCCCTCCCGCCTCCCTCTCAATCCACCCCCCCCCCCTTGTTGCACTTTTGCTAACCACTCTGCCCTTGCTTCCTCCCTTGGCCCCCCCTTTGACCAATCAATGGGCCAATTGACTGGCCCCCCCCCCCCTTTGACCAATAAATGGGCCAATCAACCACCCCCCCCCCCTTTGACCAATTGACCGCCCCCCCTTTGATTGATCAGGGGGCCAATTGACAGGCCCCCCCCTTGGATTGATCAGGGGGCCAATTGACTGCCCCCCCTTTGACCAATTGATGGGCCAATCAACCACCCCCCCCTTTGACCAATTGATGGGCCAATTGATTGCCCCCCCCCCTTTGACCAATTAATGGGCCAATCAACCACCTCCCGCCCCCTTGTGATTGATCAGGGGGCCTATTGACTGCCCCCCCCCCCTGCAATTGATCAGGGGGCTGATTGACCGGCCCCCCCCCTTTGACCAATCAATGGGCCAATCAACTGCCCCCCCTTTGATCAATCAGGGGGCCAATTGACCGCCCCCCCCCTTTGACCAATTGATGGGCCATTAAATTTTTGATGGAAGATTTTCATTTAGAAGGATTTATTTTGAAGTTTTGGAATGTTGAGTTGTTTTTATTGAGGAGTGGTGATGGATGGTAATTTGTTTGTGGTGTGGTGAGTGTGTGGTGTGGTGAGTGTGTGGTGTGGTGATGAGTGGTGTGGTGTGTAGTGGACTTTTGTAGCATGGTATTATATGATGAGGCCAAGAGTTTGGACAGGCACATTTGCTCATCTGGAAATGGCACACTTAGTTACAGTTAAAGCATTACTCACCAAGGTTGAGGTCATAGGTTCAACTCCCATAGTGTGTCAATAAATTTTGGCTTATAACTCTGCCACTGCCCTCAAAATTTTATACAAAAAATTGATGCCCTTATTGATCCTCACCCCAAGTGCAGCAAGTGCATGGGACGGAACAAGATGGGAGTAGATGATTTGAGAAAAATACAGAGACATTGATAGAATAGGGGTTACAACCCTCAAAATGTTTTACAATGAATTTTATCCCTTCTTGATCCTCACCCCAATCAAAGTATACAGTTGGGAGGGAACAAAATGGGAGGAGATGATTTGACAAACATTTAGACATCAAAAGAATAGGGCTTTCAACCCTCAAAATTTTCTACAATGAATTGAATCCCTTCTTGATCCTCACCCCAATCAAAGTATATGGTTGGGAGGGAAAAATATTGGAGGAGATTATTTGATAAACATATAGAGATGTGGAAAAAATAGGGCTTGCAACCCTCAAAATGTTATGTGATGAATTAAATCCCTTCTTGATCCTCACCCCAAATTTAGTAGGTGGATTGGAGGAAATTATTTTGGAAACATACAGAGACTGGGACAGAATGGGGCTTGTCATCATTGGCTAAATGGGAAATGTTTGGATTGATAGTTCATGAATTGCTTTCTCATTTTTTTGGATGAAAGAGCCAGCCTACCTTGGTTTTATTCTTTAGTTTGTTGGTAATCAGGAGATAACCATTAAAATTAGAGGATGTAGGTTGGAAAACTTGTGTTTCATTTTTGGTTGGATCCAAAGCAAGTTTCATAGTTGGAGGGAATTTGGATCCAGTTTACCAGGATGATTTGATCAGCTCTCTTGAGCTGACTTGAGGCTTTGGAAGCTGATGGGGGGGATTATTGGATGCTGATTTCCTGGGGGATTTTTGCTTTTTTTGAGTGGACTTGTGGGGGGATGTTTGGTGAGGGGTCATTTAAAAAGAGTAAGAGGGATGAAGGGATGAAGCAATAAAGGGATGAAGCAATTTGATGAAGCAATTTGATGAAAGCAGGGATGAATCAATGAAGCAATGAAGTGATGAAGCAATGAAGCAATGAAGCAATGAAGCAATGAAGCAATGAAGCAATGAAGCAATTAATCAATGAAGCAATGAATCAATGAAGGGATGAAGTGATGAAGAAATGAAGCAATGAAGCAATGAGAGGATGGATGTGATGAAAGCAATAAAGTGGTGAGAGTGATGAAGCGATGTGAGAGTGATGAAGTGATGAAGTGATGAGGATAGCAATGAAGCAATGAGAGTGATGAAGTGCTCCAATGAGGTTGGAGGATGAAAGCAGGGGTGATGATGTGGAATGACGCATGGGTAAGCTGTTGAAAGCCTTCATATACTTTACTTGAAAAAACCCACTTATTTCATGTTAACTTTGACACGTCTGATGTGAAATAAGTGTTTTTTTTGATTTTTAATTGCGGTTTTGAAATGGCAGATTTGGGTTGAAACCCACCATTAAAAAATGGGGGGTTTTCTTAACTTTGATATTCCCTAATATAAGGAGTTGGAATTCAAGGGTGGGGTCAGTGAGTTAACCTACCTTATTTCAGGTGAGGAATCCAAATTTGTACTTATATTTTAGGATTTCTCACTAGTTTTGATTTTATTTTTATTTTACTCTACTTTGAAAGGTTTCTCTGTACAAGTAGCAAGCTGAAACTCTTCCAAAACCTCCATTGATCTTTTTGATAGATTGTTCTAATTAATATCAAGCATTAATAGTAACCTGGAGATCAAAATGGGAATGTAATCTGTTGAATTAATGTTTGGTATCTTGAAAAATCCATGGGCACATTCTCTCAATCATGATGGTCATCCTGAAAATTATGATGGTAACTTAATCAATCTGATCCATTCTTTTGGATGGCTGGAAAGCCCAAATCACTAGCAGAGGGGCTGGCTTGACACCAATCACTCTGATTAGAATGATTTGAGTAAGAATTTCTGATTTCCATTGAACCACTTGAGAGAATGGATTTGGTTAGATCAATGGTTTGAGCCAAATGCATCCTCTGAGTGGTAATAGAGTATGGATTTGTGGAGTGACTATTAGCTACTCAAATTGAATGAGAATCAAGACTGATTACTCAACAAAAATTTAAAAATAATGCAAGTTGGATGCCTTTCTGATTCAACTGTTTGAATTGAGTTCAAAATTGACTTTATCAATTTATTACCAGTCTCACTCAGTTCCACATCAATAAAGGAACTTTTAAATCCAGTATGATATATTGATGCAAGCCAAAAACCCAATCCCAATGATGATAATAATTTGTGGTGTTGGCAGTGGTGGTGTTGGTGGTGGTAGGGGTATCCTTAATCTAATGTAATTGATCTTGGGATTTTTTTGGTTGTATTGAGATAATTGATTTGATTAAAAATATAGATTGATGATATAAATAATGAAAATTCTATATACACAGGAAAAACTATGATAATGCAATAATGGGCTAAATAAAACATTTTAATACTCTCTTGGTTAGTTTTTGGAGTTTTACAATAATTGTTTTTCAGCAATAAATTACTCTTGGGCTGATTTTTGATTAGGAGAAAATTGAACAATGAATTTTTGAGCATGACTGGCAGAGAGGATTTGGAAAGCAAGGGAAGAATATGATCTGATGGAGGTAATGGGAGCATTGGGAGGGGTGAAGATGGGGCAGTTGATGTGATTGGATGATGTTGAGGGGTGGATGAGGTTTTGCATGTTGATTGATTGAAATGCATAAATGGTGGATTTTGTGTTTGAAATTTGCAATTTTCATGAAAAATTCCATTTTGCAATACACCAGTTAGGTTTTATTTGCATTTCAGAAACCCACCATCAAAATAGAAGTTTTTTTCAAAAAAGAAAATAGTGGGTTTCTAATGGCCAATTTATACACCCTAATATGGACACAAACCAAGTTGATGTAACATGTAAAAATTCAATAAAAATTAGAATTTTGCAAGGAATTTAAATCTGACATCATATTTGAACAAAAAACTTCATAAATCATGGGGAAAAAAAGAAAAATGGAAAAAAATCAATTTATTTACAAAAAATAGGGTGTATCAGTATCAGCAAACTTTTTTTTCTAAATAACTGTGGGTTTCTAGAAAATACCTAAATTTCAAACCCACCATTAGAAATCAACATAATCTCACTATTTCACATAAGAAATGTTGGATTTACTGCAAAATAATTTTTTCAAATCAAGTATATAAAGGTACATACTTGAAACATCCAAAATGTTTCAGGCCACATTTTAACATCTTGCTTCTTAATTCCTTCCATCTCTAACCTCATTTATCAAAAGGAAGATTTACCACAACCATTAACATCAAGAACACCAATCACTTAACTCATCAAATGAAATTTTGAGTGGAAGGTCCTTGGAATTTTTAACTTTCATTTTGTTATAAACGGTGAGAGCTCATTATAAATGCAATTCTCAATTGAGATTTATTATTTTAAACAGTGTTCCCTTGTCTCTTTATCAGATTTAATAGGTGAATTATTCCTCATGATAATTCAGCATCATTCAAGTGAAACTGTACTAATAATTTTGTTTTTTGATAATACTGACTGATTGTTTTGTTATGACTTGATTTTTGCAGGTTTAATCACATCCAAAGTGTGAAACAGAGATTCAATATTTTTCATGAGGACTGAAAGCCATCTCAGGATTGATAGACTTTCACCTTTGGGAATCAAAATCAGCCAGAGGGGTGATGCTGTCATTTCCCCAAAATATTTCATCCATTTAATTGTAGAAATTAAAGCTTGATTCAAACTTCTCAATCATCACATTGATTCCCTTTGCCTCCTGGAATTTTTCTTCACAAAAAAAGTTTATATGGACATGGAGTGGGATTTTTTGTAATTTTCTCTGTAGTTCTTGAACCACTGCATCATGATCTTTTTTGATGAAAAATTCAGCATAACTTTTGTTTCTCTGAAGCTTATTTTCATCAGGAGAAAATCATCAATCTCTGAAGATGGAGGTTTTACAATCAGAATTAGGATTGCTTTTGAGAAATTTAAAAAGATTTATACAATCAGCTCTCTTTGGCTGACCTGAAAATTTGCAAGTATATTTAGAAGAAGGATTTTTTCAATTTTGAACTCCTTGGGGAGGTTTGCTTGACTGAATTGGGTTTCTGTGTTTGCCTTTGGGGTCAGTTTTTCTGAGCGTCTGTCTTTCATGGAACAAAGAGAATAGGCAATGCAGTGATAAATATTTGAAAATACTCACTTATTTGAGGGTAACTTGGGCACCCCTCTGGTAAATCAAGTGATTTTTTTTATTCTTGATGGCTTGTTTGAAAAGGTGTGTTTGGATTAAACCCACCATAACAAGAATGGTGGATTTTTTAGCTCTGATACATCCCAATACAATTTATTCCTTTTCTATCACCTTTAGTAGCTTAAAGTGAGCCAGGCCCTTGGTACCTAAGAGGCTGTTGATAACAAAACAAACATCTCTAGGGTTGATTGCCCTCTTCTTTCAATCTTTTGTTATACAATCCTGAATCCCAAACTTGCATCTCTGTAACACCCCAACAGTTCTTCCTGTGTGTCAAACTGTCAATAATTTCATCAATGTGGATCAGCTTCTAAGGGGGCTCTTGCATGTCACACCATAACCATTCCTCTGGAACAAAACCAGCCTACCAGGCATTCTGGGCTTTTTCCTAGTTTGTTTTTCTTCCAATGGGTTAGCCCAAACCAGACTTTCAACCCTTCCAGCATACAGGAAGAAAAGACCAAAAACCAAATGAACATCATGATCAGACATATCATGCATGGCATTTAAGTGCATAACAAATCTTGTACCCACCATGAAGAACTCCTATCTCATTCATACTTTTGAACCATGCTATGTGATAAGGATTAATTCCTTCCTCCCACTCAAGTAGAATTAACCGCATCACTCAGCCGCTTTGGTTGTAAGTAATAGCCAATGCAACCCATTTGCCCCACTTTTGGCCAAGTGGGATAGTTTATACTGGTTTTGGATTGCCTGCAATTGCTCAATAAAGTGTGGTTTAGGTATGTGGAAGATCTTTGTTGGAATAAGATAGAGTTTGTTCCAATCACTGACCCCTATGGAGTCTGCAACCAATATGAGCTGTACCACCTGTTTGAAGAATCTGGTGATTGCTACTTGGTGCCATTGATGGTGGAGATGAACCATGGGGGGAGATGCAGGGTGTCAAGTTAGTTGTAAATTATACATACATACATACATATATTGGATGTTATGCATCTGTGTTCCTTCAAGTTGCACTAGATCCCAAGTGGCAGAGTTCATTCCCAGCACCCAGCAAGAGGACAATCTGCAAACCAAGATAAACAACTCCATGAAGTTTCAACTTTCAGTCTGCTCTCACAAGCAAGCTCCACATCCGTAGTCCAGCACTTTCTTATTGTACTAGGGTGATTGTGGCAGCTTTGCTGCCCTGGTCCAATCATGCCTGTATCTATATTTCAAAGTAATACAGGATTCTTTCATTATTGCATAAGCAGATTTCTACACACAACATTCAAGGTAGTTGAAGCACCATTGTCCCCAACAATCTCAATCATGTTATTTGATATGCTCCACATCCTCAATAAAGCCATGTATAATTGTTTTATAACTTTGGCCTTGTGATCTCAAAAGTAATGCTGCAATGTCAGAGATGATACTGCAAGTCTCTTCACCAATTCAGCCTTGCACCATTCCAGGATGGTATTCAAGAGGCATGTTTTTCCACAGCCTCCTGGTCCATCAAGAAAGAAAGGCCCAGGGCTTTGCTTTTCAAATTGTCCATGACAGCATGAAAGAATTCAGCTTGCCCTACAGTCAACATCCATATGTTTCACTTAGGCTAAATCCATTGTCAACTCCCCCTCCAACACTTTCAATGATGCTAGCCTTGGTAAAAAATTTGGATACATTGAGTTGAAGACCAACTTGACTCAAATTGGTCCCATGAGAGTCAAGAATCTTTGATAACTCAAAGATGCACACATCTAGAGCCAAATTTCTGAAACCCTAAACCCTTGTAACTGAAGAGCTAGGTTCATTCCACACCAATGAAGTTCCCCAGTTGTGGGGGTGGACTACTTTACAAACTTGGTACAGTGTGTATTTTCATCCTGGGGCAGGCTCAGGAGGGACTACACTCTTGTATGGTTGTAGTTACTGTGGCCAGTGCAATGCACTCCCATATTGTGTGGCAGAGTAGAAATGAGACCCAAGTGTGGTCCACCTCACATTGTAGGCCAGGTAACAGGATTTGGACTGTCAGAGACCCAAGTGTGGTCCATCCACAAAAATAGTGAGGGGCTAGAATTTGAGCTGGCAAGACCCAACTGTGGTCCAGGTGCACTCACTCCCTCTGCCTCCTGCTGCCTGTGGATTACATCAGCCCTTCCACCCCTGGACCACACTTAGCATGACCTCACACTTTAAGCACATAGGCCTGGCAGCCAAGACCAATAACCTTGTGCTGTTGGAGAGTCCTTTGGCTAGGTTCAGGTTTTGCAATAGCATCATGCACACATATTTCTTTACACTCAAAACATGCAGCAGAAAACCCGGTGGATTGATTGCATTGAGGATTTCTGCTGGCACTGATTCTGGTGTGTCTTTGGATACAGCATCAATCAAAATGCTATCCAGTTTCCAAAAAGGAATTGACTGCAAAATATCTGCATTAGGGTGTATCAGAGTTAGCCAATCCGCCATTGAAAAATGAAAAAGCCCACTTATTTCACAAAAGGGAGGTCAGAGTTACCCAATAAAATAAGTGGGTTTTTTTGAACATAGTATATAAAGTCAAGACTCAAACAGAGCACCACATCCTACCACACTGTTGCCCCACCCTCCCCAAGCCCAACATCCAATCCCGCCATCAAAGAATCCTACCAAATCTCAAGTCAAAGATCTCCCAGGTATGTTTGATCATCCCTTCATCACTCAATCTCATCTCCTCTCCCATCATCATCCACCCCTGCGGCTCTTGTTTGAAATCAATATCTTTCTTTGATCAAGCTCAACAATTGAGTGATCTCAAACATCTCTTGATCCTTTGACTTCTCACAACCAATCCTAGAGCAGTTTCAATCCTCCAATCCCACTTGAAGATCCATCATGATCCCATGAGCAATGACAGGAGCAGCACAAGCAACAAAAGGAGATCATCATCCATCCAACCGGTGGTACCATCCAATTGATCAAAACGTGAATCAAGCCTTCTCATCAATCAAGATCTTCAAACATCCACCACCTCCTCAATCATCATCAAACCCCTTAGACTCCATACCACCACCACCATCATCATCTGCTTTGAAACTTGGCTCATCAGGCTCACGATCCTCCTTAGACTCTTGGAACTTGTACCCATTGGCCTCGATCGATCGCTCCTCCTCCGGATCTGGCTCTGGCTCAAGGCTGAGCACTGCAATCGATCCGCCTAGCTTGGCTGGGGGGATCCAATCGACTCTCCTCTACCCGCTCTGCTCGCTCGCTCACCTCTCAGACCATATGTATGTCCTTCTCAACTCGAGCTCGGATCCTCTCATGATCCTCTCACCATCATCCTTCGATCAAAAACTGGCCTATCTCAATGACACTCCTGTACGCGCACATTTGTCGCGGGTCCGAGAATACATACGCAAGGTTCGTCTGTCGCACTTCCGCACACATGTGATGCACAAAAACCGGTGGCAATCTCAAATCTATCAACCCATAATTGGAATTCTGCAGGCAGCCTTTCCCCACATCCAGCAGCCATCTTGCGCAGTCCGAATTTTTCATCGCAAGTTCTTTGTCGCTGCCGTTATCCAATCGCAAGTTTGATGTTAAGGTGAAACGCTTTAACTGTCGGTACAGCGGACTTGATTTCAGACACGTGTCTGCCTGTTCTTGTAGTGAACCACCTTGTACCACGGGCAGGATTTGACGGAAGTTCCCCGAAAAGATTATCGAACATCCTCCAAATGGCCTGTCGTCTTTCTTTACCTCGCGCAGAAATCGATCAACTGTTCTTATCGAATATTGGTTAGACATTCCAATCTCGTCCCAAACTACCGTCTCTCTAGACAATGTCTCAGCCTGAGCCGGGGAAGACCTTTCCGTCATTGCTGCCTATGTATCATCCCAGAATACATGCCCTTTAGTCAATCACCTTCCAAAGGTGAAATACTCCGCCATTCGGGGTGTAATCTGGTTAGGATGAAACGTGTATGTTGTCTCAGGTGACCGGGACAATAAATCTTCCACATCAGTGTCGTGAGTGCGGGTTTTGATGTAGGGACAACACATAAATCAGGCGGCTTGAGAACGGGTTTTGCCCCAGGACAGCCTACATCAGCACATTCCGCCACCGGGCTGTCCTCCTTCTTCTCTGATCCAAGAAGCCGAATTGCCGAACCTCCGTGTCAGGAACTCCAGGTTTAATAAGAATTTGGATGTTTTCCAGCTAATCGTTACCGGCTTCAAAATGCACGCGGCACTAACGCGGATTGTAGCTCATATCGTTCTCCTCTGGACGCTCCTCTGCGCGTCGCCCGCTGAGTTGTCCCTCGCCACGGGAAAAAGTTTGAGCAAGACTTTGAGTCACCATGGTGAATCGGCACCGATCGTAGCTTGCGCTGCGAGTCCCTGTCATGTTCTTACTGTCAGCAGGAGCATGGTCGAACGATCCGCGAAGAAGCAGAAATTCCTGACAAAGTTTCTTAGCGCCAAGTTTTCCTATCACTACCCTTCGGCTCTCCGAGCGAGTGTGTGGCAAACAGCCGCAAAGCTAGAAAAACGACTACCTTCTTTGGGCCGGATCAAACACCTCTCAAGTAATCTTCGCCGGCTGAGAGATCCCAACCCAAAAATCACCCTCCCGGGCAAAATTCATCGTGAGACCAAATTCTCGCGTAAGTCGAGTGCCCCGCAAACACACCCCAATCCCGCCCGATGTTCCCAAAAGTCGACTGAGTGTTTTGCTGAGTGCATTTGGTTCGCTACTCTTCCATCCATAGGCCTGGTCAAGCCAGTATCAAATATTCTAAAGATATTCCTGCAATTTGCTTCAAAATTCTTCAGATCAGGTGGCTACCCCAACTAATCCTTAAAGGGACTAGAACTAGAATTGATCTTCTTGTGTACCGCCCCTCCCCCAATTAGTTGCTTGCAACTCTAGGAAACTCAAAAGGATTATCCTGCGACAAGGTAATGTGACTGGTTTACGAAGCTCTGCCAGTGGAAAGCAAAGCTGATTCCTCCCTTTTGTCAGAACACATCAGTAAGCCATCGGTTCGCCTCATGAAAGGATTCATTTTTTGACGGCCGTCTCCTCCCTTGAAATAGCTGAGAGGCAAAAGTTTGAAATATTAAATCCTGGTGAGGCTTTTAGCTGCTTCGTGTTGAACCTCCTCCAGGTGATAACGGTAGCCTTTTCTAACTGTTTCCACAACCTGAAAACTCAAGATAAGTCACCACCGAAATTGAAGAACAAGAAAATCGCGGATTTATTGAAGAATTTGGCACTAGGTAGCCCAGAATCTTCACAGATGGTAGCCGCAGCTTTTCAAGCCCTTCTTGCTCGACGACATATCAGCTTCGGACAGGGATACCAATGGATGCGAGCCTTTTCATACCTTTGGGAACACCATTCAAACTTTCGAGAGGACCTCCTATGGGTCATCATTGACCTCAAGCTTAAACTGAAATTTTCTGATGCATCAAGTCCAAGGCTTCTTCAAGCGGTCGACATCATGTTGGAAAAGATTCGAATCTTTTACCAGACTTCATCCAACCGCCCTGAGATCACACCCGAGTTTCTTTCCCGCCCATGGAGCTATTGTGAGCTAGGATCCTCAGATTTTTTTCAAGACTGATTTCATTAAATGTCTGAGTTTCCGGATGCTATTTCGAAGACCTGCACTTTCCTCTCGCCGGCATCAGCTACATCTGTAAGTCATGTTCAGGTCTTTTTATATCCAGTTCCGTCACTTGCTCATAAATGTGAATGTGTGCCACCACATGTATTCCGTGAACTTGTAGTGAAAGACCCCGATGCGCGGAACCAGATCATCCATTGGTACAATTCCGATGCAGTTATTGCATCCAGATGGAAAGCTCTCATAGCTGTTGATGAAAACACCTCATCGCAGGACGTGGAGAAAATTGTTAACGAGTTGCGCTTTCTGGCATTAAATAGCAACATTGCCACTAGAGCAAGAACAAAAATCGCCGCCGTGGCGCTTTTGAGCATGATAGTTCATGAAATATCTTTCAAGCGGACGGCAGACGCAGCGGGAGCAGCACATTTGGCGAGTGCAGCAGGTGCAACTGATACAGCGCATGCAGGTAGCGCCAAGACCTTCGATCCAAGAATCTTCAACGTAGCGTTGTTTGCACTATTCGAACTTTTGGACTATGAACTAGAGGAAAAACCCGACGTTGTATCTTGGAAGGCAAATTCTTTTTTCCTACAGGCCTTGCTTCGAACCGAGTTGGACGATCTTCCGCTTTAAAAGTAGTTTTATTACTCGTCTGAGCGAGTCTCGCCTAATCAAACTGCCGTGTCTCAGTTGTCTGTTCTTGAATTTAATCTTCTTATCTTCCGGATTTTTTTCCTGCTCAAAGCACCGGAAAACTGCGGGAATATCACCCCACAAAGCAAAAACGACAATGCCTATAAGACCTCAAAGCAAGCAAAAGATACGCGGCAGACTCACAAGACAACTTAGAAGACCAGCCTGCTTCCGAACGTTTTGTTCAAAATATTAAACCAGATGGCCTTCATAACCCCGGTGATAAGCTGTCGATTGTATCATGTGTGGCAAGAATGCATCTGAAAACTAATCAAGCCCCATTCCTGTCTATCAAATCCTGAAACGTAACCTTAAATCTGTTCGGAGAGAGGGTATCCCAAGAGAAAACTAGATTTCCTTCGATTTTTAATCATTCTTCAAAGCGGAAAAAATAAGCTTACATGTTTTTGCGTAGTCTTATTGGAGATTTATTTCTCTGGATGAAAATTTATTCTTCTTGGTCAGGTAGATAAACAATCTAAAGCATGTCGTGCTAGATTCCCATATCTCACATTGCTAGTTTTTTGGAGGTTTCAGAAAACCCAAAAGGCTGCTTTTGATTGTGCTTTTTTGTATTTTAATTTGGCTTCATTGATTCAAGTTCATTTGTTTTGTGGCAGTGCTTCATGCTTGCTTTGGATGAGAGGTGAACAATGCATTTAGTCCTTTTTTGAGAAAAGATCCAGCTCCTTTCATCTGCCTTTCAAAAGATGGCCCGCAATATATATTGACACCTTTATAATGCAAACCCAAAAAGAGCATGTATAGCATGAGTTCATCCAAAAAGGCATGAATTGACCACTTATGAAGCAAGTTTATGCCTTGAGGGGTATTTTTCCACCTAAGGATTGTGTCAAAATGTGAAATCAAATGGAAACAAAAATTTGAAAATCATTCTCCCATTGATAGGCTTTTCATGAATTTCCCACCCAGAGGAAAGTTGTGGGTCCCCTCATTGACACCTTTCAGGGGCCTGCAGAGGTGCCATCAATGGCTTGAGATGCCTTATCAGCCATAAAAACTGCCAAATGCTGGGCTTTGAATGCATTTCAGGGCCAAAAATTCTGTCTACCATTATTTATCTTTCTTGATTTTTTATTTTATTTTATCATTTCATTTGAGTTTTTTTTTTGCTTCAAGTGCCTCCCAGGCCCTCTAGCATAGATGGCCATTTTGGCCACAATAGCCACAAAATTTTCTTCTTTTTTTTTCTTCATTTCCATTTATTTATTGAGTTTTTGAATTTGGAGTTCATACCAGGCCATCTGAAATTAATGGCCTGGGTGCCACCAATAGCCACAAATATTTATCAATATTTCATAAATATTCTTAATTTTCCATTTCTTTTCTTCTTTTTCTTTTCTTTTTCTTTTCTTTTTCTTTTCTCTTTCTCTTTCTCTTTCTTTTTCTTTTTCTTTTTCTTTTTCTTTTTCTTTTTCTTTTTCTTTTTATTTTTATTTTTCTTTTTCTTTTTCTTTTTCTTTTTCTTTTTCTTTTTCTTTTTCTTTTTCTTTTTCTTTTTCTTTTTCTTTTTCTTTTTCTTTTTCTTTTTCTTTTTCTTTTTCTTTTTCTTTTTCTTTTTCTTTTTCTTTTTCTTTTTCTTTTTCTTTTTCTTTTTCTTTTTCTTTTTCTTTTTCTTTTTCTTTTTCTTTTTCTTTTTCTTTTTCTTTTTCTTTTTCTTTTTCTTTTTCTTTTTCTTTTTCTTTTTCTTTTTCTTTTTCTTTTTCTTTTTCTTTTTCTTTTTCTTTTTCTTTTTCTTTTTCTTTTTCTTTTTCTTTTTCTTTTTCTTTTTCTTTTTCTTTTTCTTTTTCTTTTTCTTTTTCTTTTTCTTTTTCTTTTTCTTTTTCTTTTTCTTTTTCTTTTTCTTTTTCTTTTTCTTTTTCTTTTTCTTTTTCTTTTTCTTTTTCTTTTTCTTTTTCTTTTTCTTTTTCTTTTTCTTTTTCTTTTTCTTTTTCTTTTTCTTTTTCTTTTTCTTTTTCTTTTTCTTTTTCTTTTTCTTTTTCTTTTTCTTTTTCTTTTTCTTTTTCTTTTTCTTTTTCTTTTTCTTTTTCTTTTTCTTTTTCTTTTTCTTTTTCTTTTTCTTTTTCTTTTTCTTTTTCTTTTTCTTTTTCTTTTTCTTTTTCTTTTTCTTTTTCTTTTTCTTTTTCTTTTTCTTTTTCTTTTTCTTTTTCTTTTTCTTTTTCTTTTTCTTTTTCTTTTTCTTTTTCTTTTTCTTTTTCTTTTTCTTTTTCTTTTTCTTTTTCTTTTTCTTTTTCTTTTTCTTTTTCTTTTTCTTTTTCTTTTTCTTTTTCTTTTTCTTTTCTTTTTCTTTTTCTTTTTCTATTTCTTTTTCTTTTTTTAATCATTATCATTATTATTGATTTTCTATTTTATTTTTATTTTTTGGTGGATTTTATGGCTTCAAGTGCTAACCAGGCCATCCAAAATCGTCTCATTCTTTGGACAAGAGGACTGATCTTATTGTTAGACATTTTCTCAGCACACATCTGAGTAAACTGAGATTTTTTCTATCAAACTTCAAAGCATGATACCAACTTCCAGCCTATGGAATGTCAAGCACAATTCCCCCTTTGAGATACTAGAGGATATTTAATAATAGAGCCTTTTTTGAAAAATCAATACTTATTCTTTCTGAGTTTCCAAAAGTAATCCATGATAATAGGGCATATCAGAGTTAAAATTTTCAAAAAATTAAATAGCTGATTTCAGGCCTATCTTTTTTTTTCAAAATTTCATTTTTTTTAGCTAAAACCATTTATTCACTGTTTATTTTGATGAAAAAATAGTTTTTTAAAAATTGATTTTTTTTCCTGAGATAAGCTTTTTAAATTTTTCAAAATTTTCACTCTGATACACCCTAATAGGGTGTATCATGTTGGAATTTTTGTCATCTGATTGTTTTGCCTGAATCTTTAGTGCATCTTGGTATGACCTCTTGCTCTCATTGTTATGCTCTTGAGTATTGCTGCCTAGTGAGTTCTCTATACTATACATGCTTAGTTATAGTTCCAGTACCTCCTTTGTCATCAATCCTAGTGGCCTCTCTTCTCAGTCTGTCCTGTGTGTCCTCCTATTAGTGCGGATTCCTTAGGCTCAGCTTTGCATACTTACTATTTATTATAGTTTCTCATCTGTCAACCACTAGTCAGCCCTGCTTGTACTTAGTCTACTTGAAGCAGCCTGCTATCATGTGAATGAAAAACCATCTGTTCAGACTTACTATGAACCGGAGTGCCCTCTTCTGACTCCTCAGATTTGCTCCTCTTAGCAACATAAGAACTCCTCCCATCCTTTCCTTCAATCATAACTGGAGCCTTCAACTCTAATTTTGTCATATCAGAGTTAACCAACCCCCCATTTTTTAATGGCAGGTTCTGAAACAAATACACCATTTCCCCCATCAGCTTCCAAAGGCTCAATTCAGCTCAACAGAGCTGATCACATCATCCTGGTAAACTGGCTGAAAATTCCCTCCAACTATGACACTTGCTTTGGATCCAAAAAAAAACACAAGTTGGACAACCTCCATCCTCTAAGTTTAATGGTTATCTCCGGATCACCAATGAACTGAAGAATAAAACAAGATTTAGGCTGGATATTACATCCAAAAAGATGTGGGATAAATTCAAGAACTATCAAGCCAAGTACAAAAAGGCCCACTCATTTTCAATCTCCACCAGCTTTGGTATCACTAACTCCAATAAAGCCAAGGGAATCAACTTGGTGTTTGATAAGTTGGACTCCATTTGTTCTTTTTATATTCATATGGATGAAATATTTGGAAAGAAGGCCAACATCACCCCTTTACCTACTTTTGACACCCAACAATCCCATTCAGTAGATGCCAAGGACTTGGCTGTGGATGCTCAGCCTAGCAATGATGATCCTGACAAAACCTATGAGTGGCCCCCATCAGGTGTTGAGGAGGATATTCCAACAAAATAAGCTCCAATTATGTCTAAATCAGCATTGATCAATTTTTCAAACTTTTCCTTGGACCCCTCATTTACTTCTTTGGATTTCCCTCTTCCTGGGGTGGAAGAACTTTACAAATTGGCCAATGAGGAGCAAGTTATTCCACTATCTCCATTAAAATCAAAATCTGTTTAAGTAAGGAAGAAAGTTCTTTTCTTTTCTGTCCAGTCAATCCTGACTGATTTAGATTGTAAAAAACAGCAAAATCCATTTCTGAATGGCCAAACACTCAAGCCAATGGGACCTCCCACATCACCTTCAAAGGAGAGTGATGACATTCCACAAAAAAATCCTCTGCAAAGGGAAATCAAAAGGCCTCCAATTACATCAACATCAACCCAAATAGCTGTCAAAAGAGGAGGAAAACTTCCAATTTTTCCTGCTTTGAAGATATCATGGAGAAGCAAAATTCAAGCAAGTAAATTGATTGAATCTGCTCACTTTCAAAATCAAGCCCCTTCCTACTCCCAAAAAAGATCAGTGAAATCACAAATTGAATCTGAAAAACATCAATTTGAAAAGGAGAAGTGGGATTGTCAACTGGCTATTGATTTTAAAAAGCAGAAATCTGAGAGTTTTTTTCATCAACAGAAATTGGATTCTGAGTGGAAATTGAAACAGGCAGAGCAGGAGTTTCAAAAAGAGGAAAAGGAGAAGGATTGACAAGAAGAGAGACTGGAAAAGGAGAGTGAACAACTGGAAACGGAAAAAAAAGATAGGTTATCATTAGCAATGGAATGTATTGGTAGAATTAGAACTGTGGAAGAAATAAAGGAAATCACTTGATTGCTTGGCTTGTAAAATATTTAATTTGATAAAAGTTTAAAAATAAAAACAAAAAAATAATTTTCAAATACAACAATGTTTGAGCCTATTATTAACCCCACCAATTCATTTTTTTTTATTTAAATTTTTGGTATAGAGTATATTTTACCACTTTTAATGTCTTTGCAAGTGTTCCAATTAGTCTTGTTAATTTGTATGGGCATGGCCATCCTTGTATGGGTGGCAGTCTCCACAGCAGGAAAAGTACATTGCTTGTACTTATTGGCTGCCCAAATCATTTCAAACAAACCTTTTTATTCAAAATCAATTATCAAAACCCAATTCAGGGAAAAAAATTGGCCATTGGATACTTGGTATTCTTCCTTGTTGTCAATAATTTTTCCATTCAATTTTTTGGTTGAAACCACAAGTAAAAAGGAATAGGAAGAGCTGTCACATTTGTCAATGTGGGAAGAATTACAGAAGGAATTTGAAGTGAATTTGATGTGGGGGGCACAGTCAAAAGAAGTGATCTGGGATCCAAATTCCAATGAAGGGAAAGAGGGGATATTATTGTCCAGCCTTGTTTGACGGTTGGAATCATGTGCCAGTCTGGCTAATTTTTGGAAAATTTGGCCTATAATTTGTGAGACCTTGTCTGACCTAAGGTGTGAAAGAGAAATTTCTTGAGGAGAAGATTTAATAGCAGCTTTTTTCAAATATTGTCCAAATAGCTCAGAAGGGTGCATCAATTTTTTCCATCAAATTGCCCACATTTTCCCACCGCAAGATCTTGAGGGACCAAAAGTGTTGACAAACTTTTTGGATTGGTGAATGAACTTTGTGAATGGGTTTATTTCCTTCTTCTCTTTCCCAGAGAGTTTATTCAAACTGAAATATTTGATTATTGCAATCAGATCCTCATGATCCAATTTATTTTGAACAAATAATTTTCCAGAGGAGAATAAATGGAACTGTTTGGCCTATTCAAACTCTTCTGGGGAGGGTTTTTGACCGTTTTTTTTTCAGCAGTGATGGCAGGATACATATCCAATGGCCATAGCTTTTTCTCAGAACACCCAACCTGGTAATTGATCCCTCCCTCTTCTATCTCCAAAGAGATTTTTGAATCTTGGTATTGAGCCCTATTTTGCTGACAAGCCCTATTTTTGCCACCTCTCTGTATGCTTATCAAATAATTTCCTCCCATCTTGTTCCCTCCCATCCAAATACTTCAATTGGGGTGAGGATCAAGAAAGTATTCCTGTGATTGTGTAGCATTTTGAGTTTGGTGGGAGAAGAATTGGACAGCAGGAAAAATGGTGGTTGTAGATCAAGCAAGGGGTGGAACAATTTGTCACATTGCATGGAATCAAAAAAAAAAAAACACCAAAAAAACCATCCATTAGTAGTTGAGTTGATGATCAACAAACATAGAAAAAAACAAAAAAGTACCGTTCAATCTTGCCCCCCCCAAAAAAAAGGGTCAGCCCAGGTTTTAATCATCTGGGTGGAGGAAGAGGAAGAGGAGTGGAAGGGAGGGGGGGGTTTGCAAATGATTGACCAATCAATTTCAAATTGGAAATAAATTGGTAAATCAAACAAACCGCAAACAATGGATTGATTGCTTGTGGTTTGTTTGGTCAATCAAATTTCCAGCAATTGATTAATTGCTTGGGGTTCAATCAATCAATCACTTGCGGGTTTTTTGGTTGATCAATTGTTTGTGTTTCAATTGATTGATCCAATTTTTTGCAGTTCAATCAACCAAATTTATCGCAAGCAATCAATCAATTTTTTTCCGTTTGATCAACCAAAGAAACCGCAAGCAATCAATCAATTTTTTTCTGTTCAATTGATTGGATCAAACCGCAAAAAATTGATAAATTGCTTGCAGTTTGATTGACCAATTGATCAATTGCCTGCAGTTTGTTTGTTTGTTTGTTTGATTGATTGATTGATTGTGGTTCAATTGATCAGATTGAACCACAAACAATTTTTTTCTTGCTGGTAAAGGGATGAGGAGGAGGAGCAGGAGGAGGGGGGGATGCTTAACTGTGGTTCCAGGCAAATAATGAGCAAGGATGGGGGGTAATATCTGAAAGGAGGAGGAGGGGGGAAGAGGTCAGCTAATGATTGAGTGGAGGAGGAGGGGGAGGGGATGACCTGAGGCACTAGAGAAGGGAGATTGAGGCCAGTGGGTGAGGATGGGTGAGGATGGATGGGTGGGTGAGGATGGGTGAGGATGGGTGGGTGGGTGAGGATGGGTGAGGATCGGTTGGTGGGTGAGGATGGGTGAGGATGGGTGGGTGTGTGGGTGGGATTGGTGAGGTGGAAGTGGATGGTGAGTTGGTGAGGTTGGTAAGGTGGAGGTGGTAGGTAAGTGGGTGAGGTTTTGAATGCAGTGGTGGTGATGGAGGTGGTTTGGTGAGGAGAGTGGGTTTGATGAGGTGGAGGAAAGAGTGGACAGTGAATTCCTGTTTTTTTGACCGGTGAGTGAGTGGGGTGAGGTGGGTGGTTTGGTGAGGGGTGAGGTATGAGGCGGAGGTTTTTTTTTTCTAAGTCCACCCAAAAAAAAAAAAAAAAAAAAGTAAGCCTAGGATTCTTGAAAAAATACTGTGATTAAATTGTTTACCTATTTTGAAACAGAATTTTACTCATCAAAGTGAGCAAGTGTGAGGAGTCAAATCTTCTCCCTCATGGAAGAAGATGAGGGACAAGATGAGACATGGATGACTTGAGGAGGATTGTGAATATAATCATCAAATATTTTGTCCCATTCATCTTTGATTTTGTGCAGAAGGTTGTGAAGGATTACACAACTGACAATCCAGTTGATGAGGATCTTCATTTCTTTGGAATTTTGAAACTGCTTTTGCATTTCCCTTAAGCTTGCCCATCTTCCTTTCAGGACTCCTATGGCATTCTCAATCCAAACTTGGGATTGGGAAAGATGATAGTTGACATCAGTTTTGGCTTGATGGTTTGATTAAACATTGCAGTATGCTCAAACAACATATTTTTTTCTAGAATAATCTGAATGGGTCAGAAGGTATTGATCTTTCCCAAAATATTTCTCTGATTTTTGGGCAATCCAAATCTGATTGAAAACATATTAATTGTGACAAGAAATTAGAAGGCCAGCATTGAGGGGTATGAACTTCTTTTTGTTATTGCAAACAATTTTTAGTGCCACAGAGTATCTATAAAAACAGATAAAACATATTTGGTCAGTGTTTTATCAAAGGTGTTATCAAAGGCTTTGATAAAGAAATGCATCAATTGCCTTTTTTCCAATCAAAATAGTGGTTTCCATCTAGCTTGGGTTTTTTTGACTCAAGGGGATAGTGGTTCCGTCAACAAAAACAGTGCTACCAGGAAAGCCTTTGTTCTCAATTAATTGAGATATCTCCTTGCATTCTTCTTTTGTGGGCAAACAAAGGACTGAGCAACAGAAAGATAGGATAGCAATCATGACTATTTTGGTGTATAATTCAATGGTTCCATAAATGACTGATAATAGATTTTCTAATTGATGAATTGCTTCTCCATTTCAAGTTGATCACAATCTAAAAAGAGGAACAGCCAGTTGGACAGCTGGATTGAGTTGAGGATTCCAAGGATTTTTCTGGAAGATGTTGTGGTCTTCAATCATCTCCAAAAGTTTCATGAATGAAGGCAATAAAGTTCTGAACAGTTTCTGAAAGCTTAAGTTGGGATATGTGAACTAGATACTGCCTTCTTCAACTCAGTGAAGGAATCCTAGCACCCTTACTTCAAAAAATTGATCACTATCATGGAATCTGAGTCCCCTGAGGCAGAAAATGTTAATAGCTTTCCAGCTCCTATACTCAAACTCTAAAAAATCTGGGAGGTTTACCCTGTTGAATTGAATTGGATACTATAGAAACCAACACTCCAGTGAACTAACTCTAAGGAGTCAGGAGCATGTAAAACTCATATTAGCAAAATTCCATGATAATTGTTCAGAAGGAAACCTGTATGTTGATAGAACTCTGGAAAAGGTCACACAGACAGCTTGGTGGCTAAATTGTAGAGAGAAAAAATTTAAATATGTCACCAGCTGTGAAACCTGTCAGAAATCAAGAAAAAATCTACTGGCAAAAGGTTTGGGCTCCTGCGGAAAATTGCTGAGCCCAAAACCAGGTGGGAAATTATGAATATGGATTTTGTCAGTGGATTAACCCCAGCAGGAGCTTACTCCTACAACTTAGTCCTGGTTATAGTGCACATACGTTCCAAGGAAGCAAAGTTCCTACCCAATCACAAAGATAATAATCCTATGGATTTGGCTTTATTATTCTGTAACAGGATAATATCTGATTTTGAAGTTCCCAACATCATGATCAGTGACAGAGACCCCAAGTTCATCTCTGAGTTCTGGAGAAACTTACATGACATGTTAGGTACCACTCTAGCAGTTTCTGCTGCCTACCACTCCCAAACTGATGGACTAGCAGAAAGAATGATACAAACCTTAGAATACATTACAAGAAGATTCTGCTGTTTTGGCATGGAATACAAGAGCTCAGATGTTTAATGCCAAATTTGGTCTAGCCCTCTACCAGCCCTAGAAATGGCTTATAAAATCAGTAAAAACTCAACTACCAAAGAAGCTCCTTACATATTGGAAAAAGGATGGATTCTAAAATTACCTAGGAATAAGTTAAACCAAAACCTAGCTACCATTTATCGTACTTCTCTGTAATTCAAGAGATAGATAGATATGGCAAATGATCAGGCTCAAAAATTTGTCCAAGATTCAGTAGAGTATAAAAAATTATTGTGGTACAAAACACATAAGGAACCAGAGTTTAAATAGGAGACCAGATAATAATATCCACTGCTAACTTCAACAAGCTGGCTTGGAACAGAAAGCTGAAACTAGCCCTTGTATGAACTTTCACCATTAGAAAAATGCATTTTGAAAATGCAGTAGAAGTAATCTTAAGTGAATAATTATCTAGCAAACACCTGGTATTTCCTGTTAGCCTAGTGAAACATTTCCTCCAAGGAAGGAAATAATCATCCTCCCCTGTCAATCCCAATGGATTCTGACCCTGTTAAGGATAAAAACAAAATTTGGCAGGATCCTTAAAGACAAAAAGGAAAGAATCCAAGCAAATTATGTCATGCTTTACCTAGCCAGATACAATGGAGATTCTTCTGAAAAAGATGAATGGCTACCAGAAAATAAAATCCAGATGGATCCATAAACCTAAGGAATTAAAGGTCCAGTAAAAGGCACTATAATGTTTTTCTCTCCACACAAAGTTTTTCAGATATAGCCATATCTTGGAGTTTGGGAATGTTAGCCAGCTACCATGTAAGAGCTAGCTGAAAAAGTACCAAGAAAAACCAATAAATAACAAATAACATAAATTAAATAAAGAACTAGCAAGGAGTAAGAATATCCAGAAGATTATCAAAGATTTGGATTCCCCGCCCAATTTTAGGTAGGTTCACTCAGCAACCCTAACTTTGAATTCCTAATTCCTCAAAGCTTTTACTGAACTATTCAAAATTGACCAAAATTTACAACAACACCAATAAGCTTTTTTTGGCCATTTTTACATTTCACATGAAATACAACTAGAATTTTTCATGGTAAACATTTAGTTAAAATGGTGAAATTCCACATAATTTGGGGGTTACCAATAAAGAGACATTTCAACAAAACTTCTGAATGCAGCCGCGCTAGCTACACATCTGCATGCAACTTCTGTCAATTCCAAATGACCAAAGCGCAGGGCTGACAGCACAGCTGCAAGAGCCACTGTCAATATAAGCTAGAGAAAAATAAAGATACAATCTAGACTGCTACTACCCAGGTGGAGATAAACAGCATATTTAATAAGTATTTCTGCAGGTAGAGCATGACTAAAAAGGTAATTAAATAAAATAATAATCAATAAAAAGTCAAATTAACCTATTTAAATAACTACATAAAAACCTCAAAGATGATTAGTAAAAATATTTTGAGGCCTGAAGCCCTCACTCAATGTGACAAATATTGGAACATCAGGACACACAATTGTCTGTGAAAAATATATTTAATTTGAATATTTAATCATATTACCAAGGTTCTCTGAAGAATTATTTCAAATAAATCATCTTAGTAAAATACATTAAACTTCAAAAATCATCTTCAACAGATTTTAAGATTTTCAATAACCTAGTTACTGTGAAATTTATGAAAGCTTCAAGAAATTTTAATGACCGTAGAATTTCCACCAATATGAATATGCAATCAGATCACATAAAAAGCTAAAGGAAACATTTTAGATAAATTATTTAAGTAAATAGTCCAGATTTCAAAGAATAACTACTAATAACTTCACAGGACCTGAACTCCTACTTAGAATCACACAAACATGGAATTTGTGACATTAGAATTTCCAAAAATGAGTATGTGCAATCATTTTTATGAAATTCTCATGTCATGCATTACTCAAAGAAGATCATGTGAGTAATTGAGCGCTTTTTCCACTCAAATTATCAAATTATTATTGGAAATAGCTTCCATTCCGGACTGATTCAGCCCCTACCGGTGGTATTTCCCCTAGAGAACATGCTGAGCTACCACTGGTTACCCTGCTAGCCTCCAAACCCATCCCCTCTGGCCCCTATAGCCCTCAGAAGGACAGGCTGGGACCCACAAAGGTATAAATAAGGGCCAATTTTATGATTTTTAAAACCCAGACCCATATACATATATATCCAGACACTTGTCCATTGTGATAAAATTCTCATAAGATATAATTAAATGATTTATGGCTTTGGTGTGATCATTTTCCCCAATCCCAAACAATCATCAATGAGTTTATGCTGTTGATAAGTCATCCAACCCCATAACAGGCTCAAGAACAACCAGTTTAAGGTATTGCAGTTACCCAGGAAATTATTTCTCAATATCACGGCAGAAATCTGCATGTAACATGCTAGCAAGTGCCATCAAGGAGCTCATGCACAATGTATGGCCAAGCTCAGTTCAAGCTCCTACCAAGCTCAGGTCAAAATTTATCCAAGCTCCAATGCACAGAAACTGTGCACAAAGCACAGCAACTTTGCAGAAATCACATAAACTTTGCACAATGCACAGTGAATATGCACAATGCACATTCACTGTGCACAATATTTATCCAAGCTCTAATGCACAATGCACAGTGACTGTGCAAAATATTTTTTCCAAGCTCCAATTCACAGTTACTGTGCATTGTTCACAGTTTCTGTGAATTGTTCACAGTTTCTGTGAATTTTTCACAGTTTCTGTGAATTTTTCACAGTTTCTGTGAATTGTTCACAGTTTCTGTGAATTTTTCACAGTTTCTGTGAATTTTTCACAGTTTCTGTGAATTGTTCACAGTTTCTGTGAATTTTTCACAGTTTCTGTGAATTGTTCACAGTCACTGTGCATAGTTTACAGTCACTGTGCATTGTTCACAGTCACTGTGCATTGTTCACAGTCACTGTAAATTTTGCACCAAAAAAATGGTAGAGAATGAAAATACCTTCAACTGGAGATTGGAAAGAGCTTTAACCAGAGCTTCCTTGATGGCACTTGCTAGAAAGTGCCATCACTCTTTTTGTGGTGCAACCATTAAGTTATCCATTTCATCTCAGCTGTGACATTTTATTTCTAATAGGCTCTACCACTCCATCATGTATT
>CM062619.1:45501689-45611250 GCA_025617555.3 Puccinia polysora | reverse complement strand
TTATTTCTTTTTCTTTTTCTTTTTCTTTTTCTTTTTCTTTTTCTTTTTCTTTTTCTTTTTCTTTTTCTTTTTCTTTTTCTTTTTCTTTTCTTTTCTTTTTCTTTTTCTTTTTCTTTTTCTTTTTCTTTTCTTTTTCTTTTTCTTTTTCTTTTTCTTTTTCTTTTTCTTTTTCTTTTTCCTTTTCTTTTTCTTTTTCTTTTTCTTTTTCTTTTTCTTTTTCTTTTTCTTTTTCTTTTTCTTTTTCTTTTTCTTTTTCTTTTTCTTTTTTCTTTTTCTTTTTCTTTTTCTTTTTCTTTTTCTTTTTCTTTTTCTTTTTCTTTTTTCTTTTTCTTTTTCTTTTTCTTTTTCTTTTTCTTTTTCTTTTTCTTTTTCTCTTTTTCTTTTTCTTTTTCTTTTTCTTTTTTCTTTTTCTTTTTCTTTTTCTTTTTCTTTTTCTTTTTCTTTTCTTTTTCTTTTTCTTTTTCTTTTTCTATTTCTTTTTCTTTTTTTAATCATTATCATTATTATTGATTTTCTATTTTATTTTTATTTTTTGGTGGATTTTATGGCTTCAAGTGCTAACCAGCCATCCAAAATCGTCTCATTCTTTGGACAAGAGGACTGATCTTATTGTTAGACATTTTCTCAGCACACATCTGAGTAAACTGAGATTTTTTCTATCAAACTTCAAAGCATGATACCAACTTCCAGCCTATGGAATGTCAAGCACAATTCCCCCTTTGAGATACTAGAGGATATTTAATAATAGAGCCTTTTTTGAAAAATCAATACTTATTCTTTCTGAGTTTCCAAAAGTAATCCATGATAATAGGGCATATCAGAGTTAAAATTTTCAAAAAATTAAATAGCTGATTTCAGGCCTATCTTTTTTTTTCAAAATTTCATTTTTTTTAGCTAAAACCATTTATTCACTGTTTATTTTGATGAAAAAATAGTTTTTTAAAAATTGATTTTTTTTCCTGAGATAAGCTTTTTAAATTTTTCAAAATTTTCACTCTGATACACCCTAATAGGGTGTATCATGTTGGAATTTTTGTCATCTGATTGTTTTGCCTGAATCTTTAGTGCATCTTGGTATGACCTCTTGCTCTCATTGTTATGCTCTTGAGTATTGCTGCCTAGTGAGTTCTCTATACTATACATGCTTAGTTATAGTTCCAGTACCTCCTTTGTCATCAATCCTAGTGGCCTCTCTTCTCAGTCTGTCCTGTGTGTCCTCCTATTAGTGCGGATTCCTTAGGCTCAGCTTTGCATACTTACTATTTATTATAGTTTCTCATCTGTCAACCACTAGTCAGCCCTGCTTGTACTTAGTCTACTTGAAGCAGCCTGCTATCATGTGAATGAAAAACCATCTGTTCAGACTTACTATGAACCGGAGTGCCCTCTTCTGACTCCTCAGATTTGCTCCTCTTAGCAACATAAGAACTCCTCCCATCCTTTCCTTCAATCATAACTGGAGCCTTCAACTCTAATTTTGTCATATCAGAGTTAACCAACCCCCCATTTTTTAATGGCAGGTTCTGAAACAAATACACCATTTCCCCCATCAGCTTCCAAAGGCTCAATTCAGCTCAACAGAGCTGATCACATCATCCTGGTAAACTGGCTGAAAATTCCCTCCAACTATGACACTTGCTTTGGATCCAAAAAAAAACACAAGTTGGACAACCTCCATCCTCTAAGTTTAATGGTTATCTCCGGATCACCAATGAACTGAAGAATAAAACAAGATTTAGGCTGGATATTACATCCAAAAAGATGTGGGATAAATTCAAGAACTATCAAGCCAAGTACAAAAAGGCCCACTCATTTTCAATCTCCACCAGCTTTGGTATCACTAACTCCAATAAAGCCAAGGGAATCAACTTGGTGTTTGATAAGTTGGACTCCATTTGTTCTTTTTATATTCATATGGATGAAATATTTGGAAAGAAGGCCAACATCACCCCTTTACCTACTTTTGACACCCAACAATCCCATTCAGTAGATGCCAAGGACTTGGCTGTGGATGCTCAGCCTAGCAATGATGATCCTGACAAAACCTATGAGTGGCCCCCATCAGGTGTTGAGGAGGATATTCCAACAAAATAAGCTCCAATTATGTCTAAATCAGCATTGATCAATTTTTCAAACTTTTCCTTGGACCCCTCATTTACTTCTTTGGATTTCCCTCTTCCTGGGGTGGAAGAACTTTACAAATTGGCCAATGAGGAGCAAGTTATTCCACTATCTCCATTAAAATCAAAATCTGTTTAAGTAAGGAAGAAAGTTCTTTTCTTTTCTGTCCAGTCAATCCTGACTGATTTAGATTGTAAAAAACAGCAAAATCCATTTCTGAATGGCCAAACACTCAAGCCAATGGGACCTCCCACATCACCTTCAAAGGAGAGTGATGACATTCCACAAAAAAATCCTCTGCAAAGGGAAATCAAAAGGCCTCCAATTACATCAACATCAACCCAAATAGCTGTCAAAAGAGGAGGAAAACTTCCAATTTTTCCTGCTTTGAAGATATCATGGAGAAGCAAAATTCAAGCAAGTAAATTGATTGAATCTGCTCACTTTCAAAATCAAGCCCCTTCCTACTCCCAAAAAAGATCAGTGAAATCACAAATTGAATCTGAAAAACATCAATTTGAAAAGGAGAAGTGGGATTGTCAACTGGCTATTGATTTTAAAAAGCAGAAATCTGAGAGTTTTTTTCATCAACAGAAATTGGATTCTGAGTGGAAATTGAAACAGGCAGAGCAGGAGTTTCAAAAAGAGGAAAAGGAGAAGGATTGACAAGAAGAGAGACTGGAAAAGGAGAGTGAACAACTGGAAACGGAAAAAAAAGATAGGTTATCATTAGCAATGGAATGTATTGGTAGAATTAGAACTGTGGAAGAAATAAAGGAAATCACTTGATTGCTTGGCTTGTAAAATATTTAATTTGATAAAAGTTTAAAAATAAAAACAAAAAAATAATTTTCAAATACAACAATGTTTGAGCCTATTATTAACCCCACCAATTCATTTTTTTTTATTTAAATTTTTGGTATAGAGTATATTTTACCACTTTTAATGTCTTTGCAAGTGTTCCAATTAGTCTTGTTAATTTGTATGGGCATGGCCATCCTTGTATGGGTGGCAGTCTCCACAGCAGGAAAAGTACATTGCTTGTACTTATTGGCTGCCCAAATCATTTCAAACAAACCTTTTTATTCAAAATCAATTATCAAAACCCAATTCAGGGAAAAAAATTGGCCATTGGATACTTGGTATTCTTCCTTGTTGTCAATAATTTTTCCATTCAATTTTTTGGTTGAAACCACAAGTAAAAAGGAATAGGAAGAGCTGTCACATTTGTCAATGTGGGAAGAATTACAGAAGGAATTTGAAGTGAATTTGATGTGGGGGGCACAGTCAAAAGAAGTGATCTGGGATCCAAATTCCAATGAAGGGAAAGAGGGGATATTATTGTCCAGCCTTGTTTGACGGTTGGAATCATGTGCCAGTCTGGCTAATTTTTGGAAAATTTGGCCTATAATTTGTGAGACCTTGTCTGACCTAAGGTGTGAAAGAGAAATTTCTTGAGGAGAAGATTTAATAGCAGCTTTTTTCAAATATTGTCCAAATAGCTCAGAAGGGTGCATCAATTTTTTCCATCAAATTGCCCACATTTTCCCACCGCAAGATCTTGAGGGACCAAAAGTGTTGACAAACTTTTTGGATTGGTGAATGAACTTTGTGAATGGGTTTATTTCCTTCTTCTCTTTCCCAGAGAGTTTATTCAAACTGAAATATTTGATTATTGCAATCAGATCCTCATGATCCAATTTATTTTGAACAAATAATTTTCCAGAGGAGAATAAATGGAACTGTTTGGCCTATTCAAACTCTTCTGGGGAGGGTTTTTGACCGTTTTTTTTTCAGCAGTGATGGCAGGATACATATCCAATGGCCATAGCTTTTTCTCAGAACACCCAACCTGGTAATTGATCCCTCCCTCTTCTATCTCCAAAGAGATTTTTGAATCTTGGTATTGAGCCCTATTTTGCTGACAAGCCCTATTTTTGCCACCTCTCTGTATGCTTATCAAATAATTTCCTCCCATCTTGTTCCCTCCCATCCAAATACTTCAATTGGGGTGAGGATCAAGAAAGTATTCCTGTGATTGTGTAGCATTTTGAGTTTGGTGGGAGAAGAATTGGACAGCAGGAAAAATGGTGGTTGTAGATCAAGCAAGGGGTGGAACAATTTGTCACATTGCATGGAATCAAAAAAAAAAAAACACCAAAAAAACCATCCATTAGTAGTTGAGTTGATGATCAACAAACATAGAAAAAAACAAAAAAGTACCGTTCAATCTTGCCCCCCCCAAAAAAAAGGGTCAGCCCAGGTTTTAATCATCTGGGTGGAGGAAGAGGAAGAGGAGTGGAAGGGAGGGGGGGGTTGCAAATGATTGACCAATCAATTTCAAATTGGAAATAAATTGGTAAATCAAACAAACCGCAAACAATGGATTGATTGCTTGTGGTTTGTTTGGTCAATCAAATTTCCAGCAATTGATTAATTGCTTGGGGTTCAATCAATCAATCACTTGCGGGTTTTTTGGTTGATCAATTGTTTGTGTTTCAATTGATTGATCCAATTTTTTGCAGTTCAATCAACCAAATTTATCGCAAGCAATCAATCAATTTTTTTCCGTTTGATCAACCAAAGAAACCGCAAGCAATCAATCAATTTTTTTCTGTTCAATTGATTGGATCAAACCGCAAAAAATTGATAAATTGCTTGCAGTTTGATTGACCAATTGATCAATTGCCTGCAGTTTGTTTGTTTGTTTGATTGATTGATTGATTGATTGTGGTTCAATTGATCAGATTGAACCACAAACAATTTTTTTCTTGCTGGTAAAGGGATGAGGAGGAGGAGCAGGAGGAGGGGGGGATGCTTAACTGTGGTTCCAGGCAAATAATGAGCAAGGATGGGGGGTAATATCTGAAAGGAGGAGGAGGGGGGAAGAGGTCAGCTAATGATTGAGTGGAGGAGGAGGGGGAGGGGATGACCTGAGGCACTAGAGAAGGGAGATTGAGGCCAGTGGGTGAGGATGGGTGAGGATGGATGGGTGGGTGAGGATGGGTGAGGATGGGTGGGTGGGTGAGGATGGGTGAGGATCGGTTGGTGGGTGAGGATGGGTGAGGATGGGTGGGTGTGTGGGTGGGATTGGTGAGGTGGAAGTGGATGGTGAGTTGGTGAGGTTGGTAAGGTGGAGGTGGTAGGTAAGTGGGTGAGGTTTTGAATGCAGTGGTGGTGATGGAGGTGGTTTGGTGAGGAGAGTGGGTTTGATGAGGTGGAGGAAAGAGTGGACAGTGAATTCCTGTTTTTTTGACCGGTGAGTGAGTGGGGTGAGGTGGGTGGTTTGGTGAGGGGTGAGGTATGAGGCGGAGGTTTTTTTTTTCTAAGTCCACCCAAAAAAAAAAAAAAAAAAAAGTAAGCCTAGGATTCTTGAAAAAATACTGTGATTAAATTGTTTACCTATTTTGAAACAGAATTTTACTCATCAAAGTGAGCAAGTGTGAGGAGTCAAATCTTCTCCCTCATGGAAGAAGATGAGGGACAAGATGAGACATGGATGACTTGAGGAGGATTGTGAATATAATCATCAAATATTTTGTCCCATTCATCTTTGATTTTGTGCAGAAGGTTGTGAAGGATTACACAACTGACAATCCAGTTGATGAGGATCTTCATTTCTTTGGAATTTTGAAACTGCTTTTGCATTTCCCTTAAGCTTGCCCATCTTCCTTTCAGGACTCCTATGGCATTCTCAATCCAAACTTGGGATTGGGAAAGATGATAGTTGACATCAGTTTTGGCTTGATGGTTTGATTAAACATTGCAGTATGCTCAAACAACATATTTTTTTCTAGAATAATCTGAATGGGTCAGAAGGTATTGATCTTTCCCAAAATATTTCTCTGATTTTTGGGCAATCCAAATCTGATTGAAAACATATTAATTGTGACAAGAAATTAGAAGGCCAGCATTGAGGGGTATGAACTTCTTTTTGTTATTGCAAACAATTTTTAGTGCCACAGAGTATCTATAAAAACAGATAAAACATATTTGGTCAGTGTTTTATCAAAGGTGTTATCAAAGGCTTTGATAAAGAAATGCATCAATTGCCTTTTTTCCAATCAAAATAGTGGTTTCCATCTAGCTTGGGTTTTTTTGACTCAAGGGGATAGTGGTTCCGTCAACAAAAACAGTGCTACCAGGAAAGCCTTTGTTCTCAATTAATTGAGATATCTCCTTGCATTCTTCTTTTGTGGGCAAACAAAGGACTGAGCAACAGAAAGATAGGATAGCAATCATGACTATTTTGGTGTATAATTCAATGGTTCCATAAATGACTGATAATAGATTTTCTAATTGATGAATTGCTTCTCCATTTCAAGTTGATCACAATCTAAAAAGAGGAACAGCCAGTTGGACAGCTGGATTGAGTTGAGGATTCCAAGGATTTTTCTGGAAGATGTTGTGGTCTTCAATCATCTCCAAAAGTTTCATGAATGAAGGCAATAAAGTTCTGAACAGTTTCTGAAAGCTTAAGTTGGGATATGTGAACTAGATACTGCCTTCTTCAACTCAGTGAAGGAATCCTAGCACCCTTACTTCAAAAAATTGATCACTATCATGGAATCTGAGTCCCCTGAGGCAGAAAATGTTAATAGCTTTCCAGCTCCTATACTCAAACTCTAAAAATCTGGGAGGTTTACCCTGTTGAATTGAATTGGATACTATAGAAACCAACACTCCAGTGAACTAACTCTAAGGAGTCAGGAGCATGTAAAACTCATATTAGCAAAATTCCATGATAATTGTTCAGAAGGAAACCTGTATGTTGATAGAACTCTGGAAAAGGTCACACAGACAGCTTGGTGGCTAAATTGTAGAGAGAAAAAATTTAAATATGTCACCAGCTGTGAAACCTGTCAGAAATCAAGAAAAATCTACTGGCAAAAGGTTTGGGCTCCTGCGGAAAATTGCTGAGCCCAAAACCAGGTGGGAAATTATGAATATGGATTTTGTCAGTGGATTAACCCCAGCAGGAGCTTACTCCTACAACTTAGTCCTGGTTATAGTGCACATACGTTCCAAGGAAGCAAAGTTCCTACCCAATCACAAAGATAATAATCCTATGGATTTGGCTTTATTATTCTGTAACAGGATAATATCTGATTTTGAAGTTCCCAACATCATGATCAGTGACAGAGACCCCAAGTTCATCTCTGAGTTCTGGAGAAACTTACATGACATGTTAGGTACCACTCTAGCAGTTTCTGCTGCCTACCACTCCCAAACTGATGGACTAGCAGAAAGAATGATACAAACCTTAGAATACATTACAAGAAGATTCTGCTGTTTTGGCATGGAATACAAGAGCTCAGATGTTTAATGCCAAATTTGGTCTAGCCCTCTACCAGCCCTAGAAATGGCTTATAAAATCAGTAAAAACTCAACTACCAAAGAAGCTCCTTACATATTGGAAAAAGGATGGATTCTAAAATTACCTAGGAATAAGTTAAACCAAAACCTAGCTACCATTTATCGTACTTCTCTGTAATTCAAGAGATAGATAGATATGGCAAATGATCAGGCTCAAAAATTTGTCCAAGATTCAGTAGAGTATAAAAAATTATTGTGGTACAAAACACATAAGGAACCAGAGTTTAAAATAGGAGACCAGATAATAATATCCACTGCTAACTTCAACAAGCTGGCTTGGAACAGAAAGCTGAAACTAGCCCTTGTATGAACTTTCACCATTAGAAAAATGCATTTTGAAAATGCAGTAGAAGTAATCTTAAGTGAATAATTATCTAGCAAACACCTGGTATTTCCTGTTAGCCTAGTGAAACATTTCCCTCCAAGGGAAGGAAATAATCATCCTCCCCTGTCAATCCCAATGGATTCTGACCCTGTTAAGGATAAAAACAAAATTTGGCAGGATCCTTAAAGACAAAAAGGAAAGAATCCAAGCAAATTATGTCATGCTTTACCTAGCCAGATACAATGGAGATTCTTCTGAAAAAGATGAATGGCTACCAGAAAATAAAATCCCAGATGGATCCATAAACCTAAGGAATTAAAGGTCCAGTAAAAGGCACTATAATGTTTTTCTCTCCACACAAAGTTTTTCAGATATAGCCATATCTTGGAGTTTGGGAATGTTAGCCAGCTACCATGTAAGAGCTAGCTGAAAAAGTACCAAGAAAAACCAATAAATAACAAATAACATAAATTAAATAAAGAACTAGCAAGGAGTAAGAATATCCAGAAGATTATCAAAGATTTGGATTCCCCGCCCAATTTTAGGTAGGTTCACTCAGCAACCCTAACTTTGAATTCCTAATTCCTCAAAGCTTTTACTGAACTATTCAAAATTGACCAAAATTTACAACAACACCAATAAGCTTTTTTTGGCCATTTTTACATTTCACATGAAATACAACTAGAATTTTTCATGGTAAACATTTAGTTAAAATGGTGAAATTCCACATAATTTGGGGGTTACCAATAAAGAGACATTTCAACAAAACTTCTGAATGCAGCCGCGCTAGCTACACATCTGCATGCAACTTCTGTCAATTCCAAATGACCAAAGCGCAGGGCTGACAGCACAGCTGCAAGAGCCACTGTCAATATAAGCTAGAGAAAAATAAAGATACAATCTAGACATGCTACTACCCAGGTGGAGATAAACAGCATATTTAATAAGTATTTCTGCAGGTAGAGCATGACTAAAAAGGTAATTAAATAAAATAATAATCAATAAAAAGTCAAATTAACCTATTTAAATAACTACATAAAAACCTCAAAGATGATTAGTAAAAATATTTTGAGGCCTGAAGCCCTCACTCAATGTGACAAATATTGGAACATCAGGACACACAATTGTCTGTGAAAATATATTTAATTTGAATATTTAATCATATTACCAAGGTTCTCTGAAGAATTATTTCAAATAAATCATCTTAGTAAAATACATTAAACTTCAAAAATCATCTTCAACAGATTTTAAGATTTTCAATAACCTAGTTACTGTGAAATTTATGAAAGCTTCAAGAAATTTTAATGACCGTAGAATTTCCACCAATATGAATATGCAATCAGATCACATAAAAAGCTAAAGGAAACATTTTAGATAAATTATTTAAGTAAATAGTCCAGATTTCAAAGAATAACTACTAATAACTTCACAGGACCTGAACTCCTACTTAGAATCACACAAACATGGAATTTGTGACATTAGAATTTCCAAAAATGAGTATGTGCAATCATTTTTATGAAATTCTCATGTCATGCATTACTCAAAGAAGATCATGTGAGTAATTGAGCGCTTTTTCCACTCAAATTATCAAATTATTATTGGAAATAGCTTCCATTCCGGACTGATTCAGCCCCTACCGGTGGTATTTCCCCTAGAGAACATGCTGAGCTACCACTGGTTACCCTGCTAGCCTCCAAACCCATCCCCTCTGGCCCCTATAGCCCTCAGAAGGACAGGCTGGGACCCACAAAGGTATAAATAAGGGCCAATTTTATGATTTTTAAAACCCAGACCCATATACATATATATCCAGACACTTGTCCATTGTGATAAAATTCTCATAAGATATAATTAAATGATTTATGGCTTTGGTGTGATCATTTTCCCCAATCCCAAACAATCATCAATGAGTTTATGCTGTTGATAAGTCATCCAACCCCATAACAGGCTCAAGAACAACCAGTTTAAGGTATTGCAGTTACCCAGGAAATTATTTCTCAATATCACGGCAGAAATCTGCATGTAACATGCTAGCAAGTGCCATCAAGGAGCTCATGCACAATGTATGGCCAAGCTCAGTTCAAGCTCCTACCAAGCTCAGGTCAAAATTTATCCAAGCTCCAATGCACAGAAACTGTGCACAAAGCACAGCAACTTTGCAGAAATCACATAAACTTTGCACAATGCACAGTGAATATGCACAATGCACATTCACTGTGCACAATATTTATCCAAGCTCTAATGCACAATGCACAGTGACTGTGCAAAATATTTTTCCAAGCTCCAATTCACAGTTACTGTGCATTGTTCACAGTTTCTGTGAATTGTTCACAGTTTCTGTGAATTTTTCACAGTTTCTGTGAATTTTTCACAGTTTCTGTGAATTGTTCACAGTTTCTGTGAATTTTTCACAGTTTCTGTGAATTTTTCACAGTTTCTGTGAATTGTTCACAGTTTCTGTGAATTTTTCACAGTTTCTGTGAATTGTTCACAGTCACTGTGCATAGTTTACAGTCACTGTGCATTGTTCACAGTCACTGTGCATTGTTCACAGTCACTGTAAATTTTGCACCAAAAAAATGGTAGAGAATGAAAATACCTTCAACTGGAGATTGGAAAGAGCTTTAACCAGAGCTTCCTTGATGGCACTTGCTAGAAAGTGCCATCACTCTTTTTGTGGTGCAACCATTAAGTTATCCATTTCATCTCAGCTGTGACATTTTATTTCTAATAGGCTCTACCACTCCATCATGTATTTCTATGTATTATCTTTGTGAAATCATTTGTTTGAATCCTAAAGGTTCTGAAGTGACCAGTTATAAAGGTTAAAAATTTAATACCCTGAAGAAGAGGTTTTCAAGATCCCCAGGATACTAATGTGGTGGCACCTTTAATTGTTCTATCAATTTATTTATCAATAACCAACACCAATAACCAAACCAATACACCTTTCATTTTCTCTGTACATGCAAATATGGATCAGTGGTTGATTTGAATGATATATTCATTCTAAATTCTATCACCTCTGGTAGCTAGAGGGTAGAAAGAACCTTGGAATCCAGGAGGCTGACCATACACCCATTACTCCTGACTCCATTTCCTGTTAACTGAGGACCATAAACCCATGAAGATTGATGGCTCAGGCCATGATTAAAGTGAGGATGAGATCCAAGACCTAGATGTGAATAACAAAGAGATCTACTTGGTCCCTGATTACCGCCAAAATTTCCATCCTGATCATCCCTTAACTCTCAAATCAAGTTCCACTTACACATACCTTTGAGGATCATTGGCCATCAAAACTTGTCCTGTCTCAATCACAAATCCCTTGATCTTGGTCCAATCATCATGCTTTTTTTTTCATCCTCTCCAGGATAGATAAGGTTCCAGATGTTCTAAGATAGCTGAAGCTGATCACACCCTAGAAGGGTTTGGTCATCCCATGGAGACCCTTGACCTCTAAACCAGATCAGTATCATCTTCCTTTCAACATGATTTCCATAGAAAGTACCTTGGAATCCAGGAGGCTGACCATAAATCCATTACTCCTGACTCCATTGCCTGTTAACTGAGGACAATAAACCCATGAAGATTGATGACTCATGCCATGATTCAAGTGAGGATGAGATGCAAGACCTATATTTGGATAAAAAAAGATCTCCTTGGTCCCTCATTCCTTCCAAAATTCCCATCCTTATCATCTGTCATGCTTTGATCTTAAGGATTATTGTCCTCCCACTTTGACATACCATTTTCCTCAGTACCATCTACCTCAGTCCATAATTGTGAAAAAAATAGAAGCACAACATCAACGGTGCCTTCTGCTTGTCAACTCTGGCTTGCATAATGACCTTCCATCCTTGGCAACTGACTTAGCACCCACTTGCAAACCTTGCAGTCAACTCTACCTCAGTCAACCATCCATTTGGGCTCCGCTCTTTCACCCTGGGTATCAATAACCCTTGGTTTCCCATTCCCGGTCACATGCTCTTGCTAGTTTTCACCCACACTAGTCAAGCCACCCCAACTTTATTGTTTTCAAATGGACTAGTCCCTTACCCTGCATAGACTACATCTTCATATTTACATTTTCTCTGACTTCAATCCCTCATGCCTCAACTGTTACACTCCAATACATTCACCCTCTATTGTCTTTCACTTATGCTAAGACCTTGGAAACGTTCATACTGTTATTTCATTTTGCACTCCGTTCATGTCATTCATTGCCTCATTGCTTGTAACTGTAGTTGACCATCCATCAGGTTGTATCTAGTATTTTTGGATCACCTTTGAAAGCTACACGGCTTGCCTGGGGATTGTCTCCTCAGTTAGTTAATTTCATACATTCTTGCATTTGCTAAATCCAGTCATCACATTGGGCTTGGGTTTGGTTACCTTCCATTGGAACATTCCTCCCTTGTGCTGTGTGCCAAGTTACTCCACCATAAGCTTGCACTTTGCAGTTAGCCCTTGCTACCTTGCACTTGCCCTTGCGAGCAGCTTCTCCCTTGCGCTCACAATCATCTAAGATTGCCCTATAGTACGTGGGGTGGTTGTGTGACAGTAAATTAACTAAATCAACTCATCTATTGTAGCTTGCCAACCTATGAAAGATTTCTTTTACAATGTCACATAATTTCTCAACCGGGAACGCTTCCATCACCCCTTACAATGGTGATATCCATTGCGTAGGGAGATCCAGCATTTCTTGGGCCAGACAACCTTTACATCCTGTCCCTTCTTCTAAATCTCCTTTGTTCAAACCTCTTGATGAGCCCCCTTTCTCCCTCTTGGGAAGCAGTGAAACCTCTCAAAGAAATTGAAGACTCTCCCAATGAAACCTTGACTTGTGGCAGATTGCGGGCTTGCACTAATGCTCCCAAACCCAATTCTTTGACCTTACTCTCAACCCTGATCTAGGAGCTTAACCAAACTGCCTTGCAATCTGGTCTGAGTGGTCCTAGTTTTCATACCCTGGGCATGAAGCAGCCTTATCATTTTACTGGAGAACACCCTCATAAGCTTAGATCCTAACTACAGTCCTGCAAAATCATCTTCTCAAACAATCCTCACAATTTCCCTACTGATAGACCTAGAGTTATGTATGCATCTTCCTTCCTTGGTGGAAGAGCCTCCCAGTGGTTCAGACCCTACCTTGAACTATTAGACAACACTAGTACCACTTGTATTCTCAAAGATTGGGACAAGTTCAAGCAAAAGCTGTTCACCCTGTTTGGCAACCCTAATGAAGTTTGAAATGCGGAATACAAGCTCAATAATCTATTCATGAAGGAAAATAGTAGAGCTTCCGTTTAAATTTTCAATTTTTGAACCCTGCAGCCTTGCATCTAATGGAACAAGGCAGCCCTCCTATTTGATTTTCAAAAAGTTTTACCACCATGCCTAATAAAACAACTTGCAGTTTGGGGACATAAGAAAACCTCCCTTCAGCAGTTAATTGACTGGGTCATTGAGCTTGATAATAGTTATCACAAAAAGAACCGCTCTCAAAGAAACAACCATGGACCATCAACTTTTTCTCTGAAGGCGGACAACTCCTCAAAACAATCCATGAAGAATCCAAAGCAATCCAGACCAAATCCAACCTTGCAATCCAACCCAAAAGGAAAGCCCATCACCAAAACTCAAAGGTTCCTGGAAAAAGAAACTAGGATGCTCTGGAATGAGGAACGTTTAAGGAGGGAAAAGAATGGTTTATGTATGTATTGTGGAGGTAAACATGATGTGGATAGTTGTGCAAAGCGGCTAGCACGTGAAGCGGCTAAACAGTCAAAAAATTAGCTTTTAGTTTTCCTGACGCTTGCAAGGAAGACTACACATTATCTAAATTACAGCAAGTCAATCATTGCACTTGCAAGTCATTAGGTGCTCCGAGTTTGAGATTTGTCCTTTTCCATTCCAACAACTCCCCTTATCAAGTTTTAGTTGATTCTGGCGCTAATGTTTCTTTTATAAGTGAATTTTTTTCCACTTCCAAAAATCTTACACATTCCAAGATAGATAGGTTCCCTATCTATTTATTAAGTAGTGCAACTGAGCCATCTCATTGGGTTTCCCAAAAGGCAAAATGGACCTTCACATTTTCTAATTTCCCCAGCTTTGAATGGGATTTATTTGTCTTGGATATTCCCAGAATGGATCATACCATTCTAGGCCATGATTTCCTAGTCCACTGGAATTCGGATGCAAATTGGCAAGAAGGAGTAATTAACCTTTGAACCTTGCAACCCCAGGAAACTAACCCTTGTGTCAAACAGGAATTAAACAGCCTACCTGAAACTGTCATTGAGTTGGATGACACTTTTCCACCAGGAGATTTGCAATATCCTTACCTTCATTCCCAAGTTCCCTCTTCAGATTTAGGAGTTATTTCTTATTTGCCCAACTTACCTCTTCCTTGTTTCTTTGAAGAGAAACAGGCACCAACCAAAAGGTGTATTTTGGGCTTCCTAATCCTCTTGCATCATGCAAGAACTTTGAACCCTGTGCTTGAAGATGACAAGATTGAAGATTTAGAAATCATTTGAGAGTCTTTACCTTTGGTTTATCATGACTTTGCTGATGTCTTTTCAGCTGCAAAGGCAGATAAACTTCCTCCATCCCATTCTTACAATCATAAGATTGAACTTACTGGCCCACCACCGGCACCCGGACCAGTCTACTCTCTCTCAAAGCAAGAATTGACCGCGCTTTGAGAATACATTGCCAAAAGTGTATTGAAAGGATTTCTTTGAACAAGCAATTCAAACACCGGTTCACCTGTCTTATTTGTTCTGAAGAAAGAGGGAGGAATTTGCCTTTGTGTCAACTATAGGAAACTGAACCATGTAACCCGGAAGAATTCCTACCCAGTACTGCCCATGTTGCACCTCCTCACTCTCTTCCATGGAGCTGCTTATTTCTCAAAGTTAGACCTTTGAGGCGCCTATAACCTAGTTTGCATTGCAAAAGGTCATGAGTATTTGACCGCAATGAGAACATGGTTTGGCAGTTATGAGTATACTGTCATGCCTTTTGGCCTTTGCAATGCTCCTTCCACTTTTCAAAATTTTGTCAAAGACATTTTTTCTGACCTTGTAGAGAAATATCTTGTGGTGTATCTTGACAATATACTAGTCTACTCAAAGACTCTTGAGGATCACATCACACATGTGCAAGAGGTGCTGCAGCAACTTTGCAAGAATGACCTGTTTGCAAAAGCATCTAAGTGCAAATTCCATACTACTTCTCTTCAATTTCTAGGTGTCATAGTCTTGCAGCAAGGACTATCAATGGATCCAGCCAAGAGCCAGCGCATATTGCACTGGATCCCACCTTCTTCTGTCAAATCCCTTCAAGTTTTCCTTGGTTTCAGTGATTTTTACAGGAGGTTTATTGAGCATTATGCCAAGAAAACCATAAACCTTACTAACCTTCTTCAAAAAGACACTCATTTTTTTTCACAGAACAAGCTGCTTTGAAGTTTGAAGCTCTGAAAGAAGCATTTATCACTTCTCCAATACTTTCTCACCTTAATGAGCTAGATTGCACTATTGTAGAAACAGATGCAAGTGACTATGCAATTGCAGGAGTAATCTTTCAGTTTTCCTCCTCTTCTTCTCTCTTTCATCCCATAGCTTTCAAGTCCTGCAAATTTCTTGCTGCAGAGCTCAATTACAAGATTCATGACAAGGAACTTCTTGCAATTTTTTATTGCTTGAAAAAATGGTGTTCATACCTTTTGAGTCTTATGGAACCTTTTGAGGTCTTAACTGATCACAATTATTTGAAATATTTCATGAGCTCAAAAGTCCTTACATGCAGACAGGCACATTGGGCCAAATATTTCCCCGAGTCCAACTTTACAATCACGTACCGTCCTGGGAAACAAGCGGTAGTCCCTGATGCTTTATCACATTGGGACAACTTTTACCCAGGAGGGGGGAGAACCTTTGCCCACAACAACCCTGAAAACATTAGGACACTTTTCTTAACCCAATCTGCCAAACTCAGTTCCATCATCACTCACCTTTGAGATCTAGCTTCCAAACTAAAAAAAGCTCAACTCTACAACCTCAAGTGTTGAAAGAATGAAAAATTATTAGATAGTGATTATAGTATTGAAAAAAATGATTATTTATTTTATAAAAATTGTATAGTAGTACCAGATAATCCTTGCATTAAGTTAGATACCTTCAAGTCAAGGCATGATTCTCCGCTTGCTGGTAATTATGGGCAGGACAAAACCTACCAATTGATTGCACAAGACTTCTATTGGACTGGTATGACCAATGAAGTAAAAGACTATGTTAACACGTGCTATGATTGCAATCAGAACAAGTCCTCAAATCATTGGAAGTATGGGCTGCTCCAGCCACTTCAAATTCCACTGATTCCTTGGCAATTGCTTTCTATTGATTTTGTCTTGAAATTACCTATTTCTAGTGGTTATGATGCTATTTTAGTAGTAGTAGATTGCTTCTCAAAGATGGATTTATTTCTTCACAGTAATGTGGTGGCCTCTTCTGAAGACTTAGATAATTTATTCATAGAATATGTATTCTCAAAGCATGGTCTCCCTGATAACATAATTAGTGATTGTGGATCTTTGTTTTTCTCTAGCTTCTGGACCTTGCTGTGCCAACATTTGAAGATCACTCGCAATTTATCAACGGCTTACCACCCGGAAACAGATGGGCAAACCAAGCAAGTAAATAAGATCCTTGAACAGTATCTCTAAATGTATGTCTCCTACCAACAGGATGACTGGTTGCAATGGCTCCCATTAGCCAAATTTTCCTACAACAACTCCACTCATTTCTCCACCAAACAGTTGTCCTTCCAGACTCTTTATGGTAGAAATCCCACTTTATCTTCCCTTCATGTAGCACCTTCTCAACCTGCTACCAATTACCTTAATCACATATAATCCCTTCAAACGCAACTTCAAACCAACCTTCAAGCAGAAAACCAGCGCTACAAGGAACAAGCAGATTGCCTTTGCACTTTGGCCCCAACATTTGCAGTAGGAGATTGGGTATGGCTGGATGCTTGCAATATTTGCAGTACTTGCCCAACTTGTAAACTCTCTGAAAGAAAGCTTGGCCCCTTCAAATTCAAATCAATTGTCTCCCCTAATGCTTTTAAACTCACCTTACCTGTGAAATGGAAAGGTATCCACCCAGTCTTTCACATGTCTCTCCCAGAGCCAGCTTGAGTCCTACACCCGGGCAAGAATCATCCTCCTCCTGAACTGGTCAGCGTCCAAGATCAGTTAGAGTGGGAAGTAAGCCATATCCTGGATTCCAGGTTACACAAAGGAAAGCTTCAATACCTTGTTGAATGGACTGGCTTCCAGTCCAACAAAGATTGCACCTTGTGGGAACCAGCCCATCACCTTTGCAACTCTCCCAATTTGGTTTGAGACTTCCATGCAAGTTACCCTTGCAAACCTTGCCAATCATAGCTCCCATTCCATTCCTTCCATCCCATTCCAAATGATAATAATAATAATAATAATAATAATAATAATAATAATAATAATAATAATAATAATAATAATAATAATAATAATAATAATAATAATAATAATAATAATAATAATAATAATAATAATAATAATAATAATAATAATAATAATAATAATAATAATAATAATAATAATAATAATAATAATAATAATAATAATAATAATAATAATAATAATAATAATAATAATAATAATAATAATAATAATAATAATAATAATAATAATAATAATAATAATAATAATAATAATAATAATAATAATAATAATAATAATAATAATAATAATAATAATAATAATAATAATAATAATAATAATAATAATAATAATAATAATAATAATAATAATAATAATAATAATAATAATAATAATAATAATAATAATAATAATAATAATAATAATAATAATAATAATAATAATAATAATAATAATAATAATAATAATAATAATAATAATAATAATAATAATAATAATAATAATAATAATAATAATAATAATAATAATAATAATAATAATAATAATAATAATAATAATAATAATAATAATAATAATAATAATAATAATAATAATAATAATAATAATAATAATAATAATAATAATAATAATAATAATAATAATAATAATAATAATAATAATAATAATAATAATAATAATAATAATAATAATAATAATAATAATAATAATAATAATAATAATAATAATAATAATAATAATAATAATAATAATAATAATAATAATAATAATAATAATAATAATAATAATAATAATAATAATAATAATAATAATAATAATAATGATAATAATAGGGCGTATCAAAGTTAGAAAACCCGCCATTAGAAACCCGCCATTTTTTTTGACAAAACCCGCCATTTTTAATGGCGGGTTTCTGAAATACACATACCCCCTGACTGGTGTATTTCAAAATGGCGTGTTTCATGAAAATGGCGGATTTCAATCATCAAACACGCCATCAAACCCGCCATTTATGCATCATCATCCATCCACCATCCATCACATCAAAAACACCCATCCACATCAGCAAATCCATACTGGTCCCATCTCCATTGCATCACACACATCTCTATTGTTTTTCACATACCTTCACATAACCATCTTCACACAAATCCCATCATCATCTCATCACCCCACATCACTCACCACCTTTCTCAACATGTCCAATCAAACATCCCGCCAGCAAGTTGAAAATGCAAAAAAGCTGACTGAACTTTTGCTACTGTTTGACTCCCATTCTGACTCTGATTCAGACTCCGATTTGGAATCAACTTGGTTAGCTTTGAATTCTCTGTTGGCAAAGCAATACATGGTTCCAAGAATACACACTCTCCATAACCCTATGTATGAAAGGCAAAAGCTTCATCTCATCCCTGACTTAAGCTTCCAGCAACTGTTCCAAACTTTGTTGCCTTCTTTCTTGAAACTTTTGGCAATGATTGAAGACCACCACATCTTCCAGAACAATTCTTGCAATCCACAACGCGATCCAGCCATCCAACTTGCCGTTGCTCTTTGTAGATTGGGGTCAAATGGAAATGGAGCAGCAATCCATCAATTGGAAAATCTATTCTCAGTCAGTTACGGAAGCATTGACTTATACACAAAAAGAGTCATGATCGCCCAAGTTAACCCTTCTGGAAATGGTCTCAAGCCTTTGTTATTACCCCTGTCTTCCCCCTCCGTTGTTGAATTAAATTTGGTTACCCAAACTCCTTGCTTGACCGGATCATTAAATCCGTCCCTGGTACTCTTGTCTTTGTCCTCCAATGATCACAAACCTTTGGCTAGCCATTCAGCTTCCACATCCACCAAGACTGAGCTTGAGAAAGCTTGTCTGATCATTCTTGGCCTTCAGAATCAAGTAAAGCAACTGAAAGACGCATCCTCTGTCTTCACTCCCCCCGTGAATCTCAACCTAGCTTCCATACTCCATTCCTTGCGTTTGGAATCATTTCCTGCCAAAATTGTCTCATCATTTACCTCTCACACTCATCACGAGCGCAATCCTTCTCATGATTCAAGCCCCCACAAGAAATCACCTCCTGTTTCTTTATCTGTACCACCTGATGGTGCCAGCCATCCAAAGTGAGCACTGTCATTTATTTCTGCTAATCCTTCTCTCTTAATCATCTTCCTAACAAGCAGTTTCAATGGTCTGCTTGATTAGCGCTTCAGATTTCAGTCCAAAACTTGAGCCTCAGCAAAGCCCGGACCATGATTGTAATGACTTGGCTACTCATGAGTGCATTTAAAGATTTTGTGATGGGCTTGCTTTAAGCATATTGCATGTACTTATTGCTTCTTTTCTAATCGTAACAGCGCATCAAACGGCAAGCTCTCACTTGATTCAACCGCTTCTACGGAAAACTCGTCAGTCTCACCCTCTGCTCCATTCTCTTTCTGGGTTTTCCCCATGCAACTTGATCCCCTCCATCTTGTGACAACTATTAAGCTTGCACCCTTGTTTGTACCTTCCCAGTCAGCAAATCTGTTCCCACCCGACCAAATTCCAACCCCAAGACGTCCAAGACGTTGAGATCCAAGACGATAAGAGCCAAGTGAAACATAGTTTGCCAAGTCTGGTATCCCAACCCAGTCGATTGCCCATTGCCCAGCATTGCTTGAGAAGCATTGCATCCTTGGAGTTCACCAGAAAGCCTGGCTCAATCTTAGACTCGTCTTCTTCTGGCTCTCATCGAACTGCAAAATGTTCTCTTTTATCATCAGTCTCTACAGAAAATTGGTATGATACACCTGAATCATTGTCTACCTATCAAACCACTCCATCCCCTATGTCAACAGCATTTAAGCATCAACCTCGTAAGGTCCAATCACGACAGCAGGTAATCGCTTGACCGCGAACTGATTCCGCTCAAAGCTCTCAACCCAAGGATTGGTTTAGGCAAAGTCAAAGCTTGGTACAGTCTTGCTATGCCGATTATCATAGTAATAGCAACAGCAAGACAGGGGGAATGCAAAACGGCAATAACTCTCGGTGGAATCCGGGACAAACGTCTTGCAAACCCGCCAACCTGTTTCATGTTCCCCAGTCCTCGTCCTCCTTGAGTCATCTTTGCAGTCGGCCAGAACCTAACATGCTGCCCAACTGTTGCTTCCATCGCCATCCCAAGTCCGTTAGCTTACAGTCTATCTATGATGAGGAGGCCGAAAAGTCTGATGGAAATGACAGTGAACCACTTGACCACGTTAGCCATCATTCTTTGCGTGAATCCAATTGCCCGCCTCGCTCCGTGGGAGGTAGTCAGACGGGAAGCAATAAATCAAAAGATTTTGACATCCAAACGATGACAAAGCGTGAATTGATGTCGAAGGTCATGAAGCAACGCGAAAAGTATGAGAAAATCAAGGCAAAGTTTTCCGCTGATAGGGATAGTTTACTGGATGCCCTGGAGCAATCCAGAGAGATGGAGGCAGAGCTGAGCCGTGAAAAAGACAGGCTTGTAGCCAAAGATGCGTGGAAAACCAAAGAGCTGAACAAGGCTCGGGAAGAAATTGGATGGTTGAGCAGACTTGCCGACAGCCTAGAACTTGAAAAATAGAGATTGGAAACTCGGGCTAACTCAATGGCCAACAAATTAAAACGTGCAGTGGTTGATTTGAGAACAGCTTCCTTGGCTTCATCCCAGATTTCTCAGGCGGATAATCACGGTGACCGGAGGAGTAACAATGACCCTATGAGTTGCTCTATCCAAAAATCTTCCTACTCTCTCCAATCAAATGCCAAAATGAATATCACTCGCAGTGGATCTACTGATTCCATAGCTACTATATGTTTTCAGGGCTTGAATTACCAACTTCATGCATCAAAATCACCAATCAATTTGGGTCCCAAGGTGAGCCCCAGGACACATGAGTTCTTCCATGACAGTAGACCTTCCACCGGATTGGTCCAACGCGAGCAATCAATATGCGATCAATTGGCCAATCGTTTGGGCTGATCAATGCAGAGTTTTTGGAGGGTACAGGGAACTGACTTTTCCTTTGTTTTTTCTTTTTTTTTCTTTGTTTTTGTTTCTTTTTTTTTAGGTTTTCTAGCTCTGCCAGATTTTGATTTTCATCTCTTTTTTATTTTTTTAATCCCACCTTTTGTCACCGATAATGAGAACGTTGCTGACATTTTTTTTTTATTTGTTTGACCAGTCTTTTTGTTTGTCCAAACCCTTTTTTGATATTGATTCCTTCACTGCCTACCAAACTCAAAATGTTATACAACCATTCAAATTTCACCTTGATCCTAAAATTGGGTGCAGCAAGTGCCTGGGAGGGAGAAAGATGGAAGGAGATGGTATGAAAAACATAAAGAGAGGTTGCAAGCAGAGGAATTGTAGAAAAAGGAGGGCTCAAATGAGGGATTCGGAAATTTCTTTGGAAGTGACTGACGACTGGATCAAGGAACTTTTTTGATATTGATTCCTTCACTGCCTACCAAACTCAAAATGTTATACAACCATTCAAATTTCACCTTGATCCTCACCTTGGGTGCAGCAAGTGCCTGGGAGGGAGAAAGATTGAAGGAGATGGTATGAAAAACATAAAGAGAGGTGGCAAGCAGAGGAATCGTAGAAAAAGGAGGGATCAAATGAGGGATTTGGAAATTTCTTTGGAAGTGACTGACGACTGGATCAAGGAAAAGTTTGCCTGGTCTAGACAAAAGCTATGCCCTTTGGATCTGTACCCTGCTATCACGGCTGAAAAGAAAAAGAACCCTTGAAAACCCACCCAGGAAGAATTTAAGCAAGCAAAACAGACAATTGGGGATTTCCACTTCTTCCACCATGGAAAAGTTATTGTTCTCAACCAATCTGATCACCATGCTCTGGTTGCAATCATTGAATTTGTGCCTTTGGATCGACTATCTGAGCAAGATAAGAAAGATATCAACTTTGTGACAACATTCCTTCACTGTTCAAAAAAATTTGTCAACCCGGTTGGTCCCTCAAGATCTTGGGGTGGAAAAATGTGGGCGATTGGTTGGCAAAAATTGATGAACCCTTTGGAGTTATTTGGACATTATGTGAAGAAATCATCCATTAGATCTTCTCCTCAAGAGTACGCTGTCCTCAACCTGAAGGCCAACAAAGTATCCCGAATTTTAGGAAAAATGTTTTGGAATTTGGCCAAACTTGCCTTTGAATCAAACCGTGATACCATGAAGGACAGCAACATCCCCTCTTTCTCTTTGTTTGAATTTGGTTCCAAGCCTACACCTTTTGATTGCGCCCCACACCTCACTTTCACCTTGGATTCTTTTTACAATTCTCCTCATATTGACAAAGGCAACATCTCTGGCTATTCATTTTTACTTGTGGTCCCAACCAAAAAATCAAATGGTTGACTTATTGAAGATACGCATGAATATCAAGTTTTGGACGGTCAATTTGTTTTTCCTGACCTTGGCTTTGGAATTTATTTCAAGCAAAAAGGTATAGTCAAAATGGTTTGGGCAGCTAACAAGTACAAGCACTGTACCTTTCCAGCTGTGGACACAGCAACCCATACCAGAATGGCCATGTCACTCCAAATTAATAAAAAAACTCAGAGCACTTGTAGGGACATGAAAAACGGCCAAATTTATTCTAGAGAAAAAAATATAAATAAAAACAAAAAAGATCTGTATATTGGTGGGGTTAAGAATGCTCTCAAACGTTGTTGTAGTAAAAAATAATTTGTTTTTCTTTCAACCATGCAAATATATTTACAAGCCCAGCATTTGAGTAATCTGCTGTATTTCTTCTACAGATCTACCACTGCCAATTCAAGCCAAAGCTACTGATACCTTATCCTTTTTTTTGTTTGCCCGTTGTTCCCTCTCCTTTTCCAGTTGCACTTGCTGCCTATCCTTCTCCTTTTCCTCTTTTTGAAACTCTAGCTCAGCTTGTTTCAACCTCCACTCAGCATCCAATTTTTGTTGATTAGCCAAAGTCTTGGCTTGCTGCTTTTGACCATCCATGGCCAGTTGACGATCCCACTTTTGCTTTTCAAACTGAAGTTTATCTGATTCAATTTGTGATTTCACTGTTTTTTGGAGGGGAATGGCAATGAGCATGATTTTGAAAGCAAGGATATTGAATCAATCAACTTACATGAATCTCGCTTCTACATGATTTCTTCAAAGCCCAAAAAACTGGAAGTGTTTCTCCTCTTTTGATGACTTTTGGGGTTGACATTGATGGAATTGGAGGCCTTTTGCTTACCCTTGGCAGAGGAGGTTTGAGTCTGAAAGTCCTCACTAGTATTTGAATGCAATGTGGGAGGCCCCATTGGCTTGAGTTTTTGGCCAATCAAAAATGGATGAGCCTGTTTTTTTACAATGTAAATCAGTCAGGAGCAACCAGACAGAATCAAAAACAATTTAGTTCCTTACTGGAGCAGATGTTGATGGCAACGGTGATCCAGGAATAACATCCTCCTCATTGGGCAAGTTCTCCAGTTGTTCTGACCCAGGAAGAGAGCAATCAAAAGAAGGAAGTGAGGGGTCCAAGGTTGGGATTGACTGATCAATCAATACCAAAGTAGAAGTGATTGGAGCTGATTGTGTTTGAATATCCTCCTTGGCATTGGATGGGGGCCACTCCAAGGAAAATTTTTCTTCAGTATCACCATTGCTAGGCTGAGCATTGCCAGCCAAGTCCTCAGCATGGACTGAATTGGATTGTTGGGCATCAAAAGCGGCTAAAGGGGTGATGTTGGCCTTCTTTCCAAAGATTTCATCCATTTGAATATAAAAAGGACAAATGGAGTCCAACTTATCAACCACCGAGTTGATTCCTTTGGCTTTGTCCAAGTTGGTGATACCAAAGCCAGTGGAGATAGACATGGAGTGGGCCTTTTTGTACTTGGCTTGATAGTTTTTGAACCACTCCCTCATCTGTTTGGATGACAGATCCAGCCTAACTTTTGTTTTGTTCTTGAGTTCATTGGCCATCAGGAGATAACCATTGACCTTAGAGGATTGAGGTTGGCCAACACGTGTTTTGTTGTCGGATCCAAAGCAGGCATTGTAGTTGGAGGGAATTTTCATCCAGTTTACCAGGATGATGTGATCAGCTCTCTTGAGCTGACTTGAGCCCTTGGAAGCTGATGGGGGAGGATTTTTTGTTGTGGAGTTCCTTGGCAATGTTCTCTTGGGTGTGTTGGACTTGCGGGGGGAGGTTTGCTGAGGGGCCATTTGAAAGAGTAAGGGCTACGCAAGTGATGAGAGCAATAAAGTGATGAGAGTGGTGAAGTTTTGAGAGCAATAAAGTGGATGAGAGTGATCAAGTGATGAGAGCGGTTAAGTGATGAGAGTGATGAAGTTTTGAGAGCGATGAAGTGGATGAGAGTGATCAAGTGATGAGAGCAATAAAGTGATGAGAGTGGTCAATCAATTTTATGATGAGGGTGGGGGTAAAAAATTTTCCAATGAGGTCAGAGGTAGAAGGAGGTGGGAAGACAGGGGTGTATGACGCGGACAGGTGGTGGAAGCATTTAAATACTTTATTTGAAAAAACCCACTTATTTCAGGTTAACTTTGACACGTCTGATCTGAAATAAGTGGGTTTTTTTGATTTTTAATGGCAGGTTTGAAATGGCAGATTTGGGTTGAAACCCGCCATTAAAAAATGGCGGGTTTGGTTAACTTTGATACCCCCTAATAATAATAATAATAATAATAATAATAATAATAATAATAATAATAATAATAATAATAATAATAATAATAATAATAATAATAATAATAATAATAATAATAATAATAATAATAATAATAATAATAATAATAATAATAATAATAATAATAATAATAATAATAATAATAATAATAATAATAATAATAATAATAATAATAATAATAATAATAATAATAATAATAATAATAATAATAATAATAATAATAATAATAATAATAATAATAATAATAATAATAATAATAATAATAATAATAATAATAATAATAATAATAATAATAATAATGATAATAATAATAATAATAATAATAATAATAATAATAATAATAATAATAATAATAATAATAATAATAATAATAATAATAATAATAATAATAATAATAATAATAATAATAATAATAATAATAATAATAATAATAATAATAATAATAATAATAATAATAATAATAATAATAATAATAATAATAATAATAATAATAATAATAATAATAATAATAATAATAATAATAATAATAATAATAATAATAATAATAATAATAATAATAATAATAATAATAATAATAATAATAATAATAATAATAATAATAATAATAATAATAATAATAATAATAATAATAATAATAATAATAATAATAATAATAATAATAATAATAATAATAATAATAATAATAATAATAATAATAATAATAATAATAATAATAATAATAATAATAATAATAATAATAATAATAATAATAATAATAATAATAATAATAATAATAATAATAATAATAATAATAATAATAATAATAATAATAATAATAATAATAATAATAATAATAATAATAATAATAATAATAATAATAATAATAATAATAATAATAATAATAATAATAATAATAATAATAATAATAATAATAATAATAATAATAATAATAATAATAATAATAAAACCTCCCCCAACATTGCCAGTCAATTGCCTTGCATCAGTTTTGATTGGCCCTTTGACTCACACCCAGTCCTCCTCATCTCAGCCCCCCATCTCATCCCTTTCTGTTCCATTCTGCTCCTCCACTTCCCGTTCCATTCCAATCCTTCCTTCTATCCCATTTCCTTCCTCTTCATTTTCCTCCCTTTGTTCCATTTTCACCTCCCTTTCAGTCATTGTTCCTTCTTCTCTTGCCTCTTTAACTCTCTGTGGTTCCTCAGCTTGCACTTCTAACCCAATTGACCCAATATATGGTGGCAGCAGCAGAGGTGTATTAGTGGTATATTGCTGGAATCGTGGCAGTACTACAAACAACAAAGATTTTATTAGTCCCATCTTCTTTCTTTTATTTTTTTACTTATTCTTAGTCTCTAAGCCTCTACTTACCAGGGTTCCAAATACCTAAGAACTCAATCTCTGGCACTGGCAGTATTTGGTAGTTGACTTGCGGTGCGGATCTTTGAATTTGCACCTCCCTTCTGGATGCTGCTGGGAAATCCACAACCGGCTAGCTACTTATAGCAAACATGCAAACAACATTGTTTGAACTTGCCTCAGAGACCTTGCATTGCGGTACTAGGGATGCATTGCTTGTTTTGTTGGATGCAGTTTTTGCAACGGCAGAATGACAATGACAACATAATTAATTATAAATCTATTTAAAAGGAAAAGAATTAATGAGAATGGGTATACAGTATTTGTAATGACTTTTGGAATCAATGGGAAAATTGTCTGAACGCTTGCAGGAGCTCGCGTCTTTATACCCGGGCAACTGTCATGCTTTGAGCTTAAAGATTATTGTCCTCCCACTTTGACATACCCTTTTCCTCAGTAACCTCTACCTCAGTCCATAAGCGTGACAAAAATAGAAGCACAACATCAATGGTGCCTTCTGCTTAGCAACTCTGGCTTTCATAATGACCTTCCATCTTCAGCAACTGACTCAGCACCCACTTGAAAACCTTGCAGTCAACTGTACCTCATTCAACCATCCATTTGGGCTCTGCTCTTTCACCCTGGGTATCAATAACCCTTGGGTTCCCATTCCCGGTCACATGCTCTTTCTAGTTTTCACCCATGCTAGTCAAGCCACCTCAACTGTATAGTTTGCAAATGGACTAGTCCCTTACCCTGCATAGACTACATCTTCATATTTGCATTATCTCTGACGTCACTCCCTCATGCCTCAACCATTACACTCCAATAAATTTACCCTCTATTGTCTTGCACTTATGCTAAGACCTTGGAAACATTCATACTGTTATTTCATTTTGCACTCTGTTCATGTCATTCATTGCCTCATTGCTTGTAACTGTAGTTGACTGTCCATCAGGTTGTATCTAGTCTTTTTGGATTACCTCATAAAAGCTACACCGCTTGCCTGGGGATTTTCTCCTCAGTTAGTTAATTTCATACGTTCTTGCATTTGCTAAATCCAGTCATCACATTGGGCTTGGGTTTGGTTTCCTTCCATTGGAACATTCATCCCTCTCACTGTGTGCCAAGTTACTCCACCATAAGCTTGCACTTTGCAGTTAGCCCTTGCTAACTTGCACTTGCCCTTGCACTCAGCTTCTCCCTTGTGCTCACAATCATCTAAGATTGCCCTATAGTACGTGGGGTGGTTGTGTGACATCATCCTTTAACTATTAAATCAAGTTCCACTTACACATACCTTTGAGGATCATTGGCCATCAACACTTGTCTTGTCTCAATCACAAATCCCTTGATCTTGGTCAAATCATCATGCTTGTTTTTTTTTCATCTTCTCCAGGATAGATAAGATTCCAGATGTTTTAAGATAGCTGAAGCTGATCACACCCTAGAAGGGTTTGGTCATCCCATGGAGACCCTTGACCTCTAAACCAGATCAGGATCATCTTCCTTTCAACATGATTTCCAGAATCCTTCAAAGTCATGAAAGGTGTAGCCAACCCAGGCCGGTGTGGAAAGAATAAAGGGTTATCCCCCTATAATTGTCCCAAGGTTTGGAAGTTAACGGTTCCCTGCATTTGAAAGGAGATGGGGATGCCCGGAGTCGCACTTGAAATGAGAGATAGCAATAAGGAGATAAAAAGATAAAGAAAGGTAGAGAGAGAGTGAAATTGCCAATACTTCAATCCTAAGAACTTTCCACCTGGATGTGTATCCGGTATGAGTTCCTTTAATCTCCTGGTGAGATGAGTGATCCAATCCAATGATGTGATGGTCTGATTCCCTTCATGCATTCCATGCGCTCCCCTCCTCCCCAACCTGGAGTTGAGAGTGAGGATAAGTCCTCCCCCTCAACCCTAACCTAAGTACACGCGCAAATAACAGTATGACAAAGAAACAGAAAACAATCCAAAAACAGTAACCCTAGCCTCCTCTCCCCACCTCCGTACCAAACTCCCCCCAACGTCCGTACGCCGTTTTGTCCATCCGGTTCGTCCTTCTCATGACGCGGTCCTTGCACCGCGCCCTACTTGGAGCCCCCTGCTCCTGTCCGTATCCGTTTGTCTGTGCCCATCGTGGGTGTCTGGCAATATCCAGCATGATCCGCGCGCTCCATCCGTTCCTTTACAGCCCACGGATTGCTCTGCCCCTACGTATCCAAACCGGCGCGCCTGCAAACCTAGTCGAGCGCACTACCTTCCAAATCCAATCTCCGGGGCTGATTGCCCCCCACGCCGCATTTGATGCTGAGCCTGACCCGTCCACTAGGTGCGGAGCCAAACAGCGGCTGCTGCTGAGCACTCCGCATACCCTAATGCTGAGCCCGCTTGCCTCCAATGCTGAGCGCGCAGCCGCGACGCAGTTCCCAATCCATGTCTATAAATTGACACGACACCGGTTTGATGTTTGTGTGTGATTTTTTTACAGAGGTACAATTCAAAGTGGGGAGGGGATGATTGATTGGTTGAATTGTGGGATCTAAGGAGGATCTTTAAGATTGACCTCTAACCACTCTGGGACTTTTAGATTGATGGAGGGCCAAGATCTTGATGTCCTAGACCCAACATGGGCTCTCTACGTTGAAACTATTTAAGAATGTTCAGGCTGGCAGTGGGGGGTGATCAATGCTTTCCTCACTTCAGCTTGGGATTTAAGGAACTTGAGGTCTTCAGAATCTAGGGTTTTGACTTTTAAACTTCTTTGGCTTGTTCCATATCACCTGGATTGGTGGGTGGGTGGGTGGGTGATGGTTCTGGAAGTGAGAGATTGGGATTACATAAGCAGCGCTGCAGGTCGTGTTTTGATTCCATCCGATCGAAGGGAACGCCTTCCCCTTAGCGTAGTGGGCCGTTGGGCAGTGGGCTGGTGGGCAGTGGGCTGGTGGGCAGTGGGCTGGTGGGCCGTTGGGCAATGGGCTGGTGGGCCGTTGGGCGATGGGCTGGTGGGCCGTTGGGCAGAGGGCTGGTGGGCCGTTGGGCAGTGGGCTGGTGGGCCGTTGGGCAGTGGACTGAGACTGATGAATCGTTAAGAATGACTTGTTGAAGTGTGGGTCCTGCTTGCTACTGACTCCAAGTCTTCCTCGCTCGATTCGAGAAGACTCTCATTCTCTGAATTCGAATCACATCAACTCATTCATCGAGCACCACTTCAGGACGACCGATCGACTGACTAGCCACCAGCCAGCCAATTCCAACTGTTGTGGCCTAGGTGATCGAACCGATGACCAGTCGAGCCGAACTGATTGCTTGGGTCAACGACCTCCTCCAGATCAATTACACCAAGGTCTCGTCCTTCTCATCACCATCTATCTTTCCATCTCACTCGATCCCAAACTCACCCCTCATTTCCCCCATCTCAGATCGAACAGTGTGGCAGCGGTCAGGACTCCCTCCTCTCAGTCTTCATCCACAATCCTCTTGACTCATCCCACCATCCATCCTATTCAACCCCCGATCCAGGTGCCGCCTATGCTCAAATCATCGACTCGATCTACCGTGCGTTCATCTTCATCTCCAACCTATCTCAGCCTCGCATCGCATCCACTGATCATCATCCATCCACAGAGGATGTGCCCTTGACCCGGGTCAAAATGAACGCCAACCAGGAGTACGAATACTTGAACAACTTTAAGGTCATCCAAGCCGCCTTCAAGAAGCATCAGATCGATAAGGTCAGCCTCACCTCACTCGCTCATCCCTCTACGCTCGATCCAGTCCATCGGGTCTTGAAATCCTTTCACTCTACCATCCTCAAAAGCCAATCCCGGTCACCGCCTTGGTCAAGTGCAAGATGCAGTCAGTCCCTTCTCTCTTACCCTCCTTCCCCCTTCTCACCCCTCGACTGCCCATCTCTCATCGATCCTCTCATCCACTCGATCATCCTAGGGATAACCTCGAATTTCTACAGTGGCTCAAGAAGTATTGGGATATGCATTATCCCGGTGGTGAGTACGATCCGGTGGCTAGGCGTAAGGGCGCGGCGTAAGTTTTTTGATTCCATTCTATCTTGGGTAATCGTGTCCTGACTGCCGAGCGACCTACACTTTAGAGTGGAACCCAACCCTCTGATTGCCCCCGGCCCTCCGGTCGCTCGATCGGTATCGAACAACGGATCCCTGAAAACGAGCGTAGGTCGAACCGCTAAACCTGCCGTTGGGTCAGGTACGAACTACAACCGATTTCATCGATCCTTCCCACCCCTTACCCAAGGCGGCTTTTTGAAAACCTATTTTGTTTTTGTTTTTTTTCCCCCATGGTCGATCAGGTTTGGCTTCCCGCGCTACAAGTCGAACAAGTACTGCCGTCGGCGCTCAAAAGGAAATCGAAAACCTTACTGCCCAAGTCGAGGAGTTTAAGCTTAGCATAGAGGGTCTAGAGAAGGAGCGCGATTTTTATTTTAATAAGGTCAATACCATCCATCATCCGGTTCTATTTGTTTTGCTCTGGAGCTACCTCGATCCACTGAGGGCTTTTGTTGACCGGTTGACGCCTTTGAAATCATTCTCGATGCTCTCTATTCTGACTTCAAAATAGCTACGTGATATCGAAATCTTGATCGGAGCTAGGGTGGATTCAAAGGATGGGAAAGTTTCAGACGCTGAGATGGAAAATTTAAAGCAGATGCAAGCCATATTGTATTCAACGGAGGTCAGTCTTCTCCCAACGAGTGCTTATGATTGTTATCAATCTTTATATGGCCAATGTGCAAAATCATCCGCAAGAAAATCCTGTCTGATCGAGTAAGGCTGACTCTAACGTGCCATGGCATTTTAGGAAGGATTTGAGGTCCCTGATCTAGATGGCGGAGTTGTTGATGAAGAAGAGACATTCTAAAGTTGATCGAATTAGTAAATCAAGTCGAGGCATCTGTGGACCGTTCCAAAAACAAAATTGAAAGCAAGCTCAGTCACACAAGTATGATTGACAGCGCTTTTTTTTTTTGACTCTTTGTTTGACCCATTCTGCCGATTCTCTACGCGACGAAAACGCCGCTACTTTCCATTATACATACGTATCGAATCTCCAGTATATGCACATATATATACTCTACATACATTAGCACCTTGACATCTTCAGCTCAAATGGGTCATCTTCAGCTCAAATGGGTTTTGTGCCGATCTACATCATCATCATGTCTACCTGTTTGTCCCCCTCGGTGGTCTCGCTTCCAATCTTTATCTTTTTTTTATGGTTATTAATGATGTTGAGTTGTACTCTAACTCCACAAAATCGCTATCTCCTCTCATACTAACCTCCCTTCGTCCCCATTTCAGCTTTTATTTATTTGAATCAGATTGATGATCAACGTTGAACGAACCACAGAAATATTCACTTTGTTTATTTGAACGTTTGCCTCTACCAAATATGATCCGGAACCCCGAACGTTTTCTTTTTCTCAAGAGCTCTCGGGCCCACCGTTATATATCAAGTTCTAATGATTGTTGTCCCAGAAATGCAAGGGCAAGGAGAAGATCTAACCGGGGTCGGAGAGGCGATGAGCGATCTCACAAGAAGGGGGCGGGAGAAGGGGGGGACTACTGAACATCACAGATGAGTGACTGGTATCACTTGACTTTAAATACTTGACCCAGCATCACGAACGAAGAAGAGAACGGATGAGAGAACAGGAACGAAGCGAAGAGGGGGAAAAACGTCGAAGGGTGGGAGATCGACCGACGGCTCTGAACCGAGCTGGATGGATTGGGGGAGTGGATCAAGAAGAAGATCGAGCTTGGAGTCGTCAGAGAAGTCTCAAGCTTTTGTGAAGATCATCCACTCGGCCGGACGGACTGAGTCGAGGGACTCGTTCGAAGCTCGTCGATACGTACCTACTTAGGAAGTACGTACGTAGATGAATCCTTTCGAGTTTCGATCCTCGACTCTTCGTCGATCCAGTGCCACTCAATCTAAGGGTTCCATATCGTAATGGGGGGGGGAGAAGGAAGAGAAACGAAAGGAGGAGGGGGGGAAAGGGAAAGTGAGGAGAGAGAAAAAAAGGAAGAAAGAAAGAAAGAGAAATGGAAAGGGGAAATGAAGAGGAAGAAAAGGAAATGAGGTAGAGGAAAAGAGGAAGATAAGATGGAGAAGGGGGCGGGAGATGGGAGATGGGGAAAAGGGAGAAGGCAAGAAAGAAACACGCGCGCGCAAATGGAGGATATGAAACAGGAAGTGAAAACGAAAGGGGGAAGATGGAAGGTGATGGAAGTGATAGGATCTTGAAGGAGGATAGGGCTGTAGGGGGAGCAAGGGGGAGAAGAAGATAGGAAGGAGAAGAGGAAGAGTAGGAGAAGAGAGGGATGAAGGAAAAAGGAAGCCAACGTGCAAGAAAGAAAGACCAGGAACAAGAAAAGAATATGGAGGATGGAGGAAAAGAAAAAACGAAAGAAATTAAAGATTGGATAGGATAGGGTGAGAAGAACAGGCAAGGGAGGGGAGAAGCCTGGAAGGATCGAAGAGAGACAAGAGAGGAGGAAAAGTGAGATAGGGGGGGGGGATGGAGACAGAGGGTGAGAGGGAGATTGAGAGCGAGGGAGGGAGAGAGAAGCTGGAATGATAGTGAAAGGAGGAGAGAGAAGGGAAGAAGATCAAGGAATCCAAGAAACCAACCCATGAACTTGATCAAACAAACAAACATGGGAGGGGTGGAAAGAGCAGAATTGGAGAGAGAGAGGAGGATTGGATGGAGAGGAGGAAGGGAGGAGAAGGGGGAGGAATGACGGAAAGGGGAAGATGACTTGCAAGGAAGAAACAAATGGACAGGAAAAAAAATCAAAGATGGAGAAAAAGAAAAAATGGAGAGGAAAGGAAAGGAAAGGAAGATTGAATAGGATAGGGTGAGAAAACTGGGCAAGGTGGAGGGGGGGGGGAAATAAATGGAAAGATGGAATAGAGGCAAGAGGGGAGTGAGGATGAAATAGGGGGGGAGGGAGGGAAATGAAGACAGAGAACTTGAAGAGTTCTGAGAGGCAGAGTTTGATGGAGGGTTTGATTTGAGAGGCTTGAATGGGGAGAGTGGTGGGATCTTAGCTTGGCCTTGAGGCTTGATGAAAAAAGCTATGGTGAGGATGATGGTGATGAGAAGAAAGAAGAAGGCCTGGAGGAATCCAACTCATGGGTCTCTTCTGGGCCTTTCAAACCATCCCAATCTCTCTCTTAACCTAAAGCTGATCAAGGTGGGGGTGGGGGTGGGGGGGGGGAATGATGACTAGTACTGCTATGACCACACACCACCCAGAGAGACAGAGAAAGAGGTAAAAGGATAAAGTGTGATGGAAAGGGTGAGCAATGAGCTCATGGATGAAGATCTGATGATCAACCTCAGGATGAGAAGCTCTCAAATTCAACCTCCCTGGCTGGTCATGGAGTTCAGATAGATGAGTCCTAGACTCAGGATGGATGAGGGAGGCAATGAAAATTGGTTGATGATGGAGGATGAGTGGAAGGAGGTTGAGTTAGAAAGTTTGGTGGCTCTTTGAGCTTGGTCAATAACCTCTCAGTGGATCTTTCTTTCTTTCTTTCTTTCTTTCTTTCTTTTTTTTTTTTTTTTTGATCTTCATCATTTTCTTGATCTCCATCTAACCATATTCATCCCTTCCATCAGATCTCTCAATCCATCAACCAAACCCTTCTCAACCTTTTTTTTTCATTTTTTTTTTACCTTAAGAAGAAGGAGAATAATAATGATAATAATAATAATAAGGGTGATGATATATTCACAACTCCCAGTTGTGTGGGAGTTGTGTAAGACCCTACACAAACCAATGAACGCATGGGGGCCCATAGAGGCATCCATTGTGCACATGGGGGCCCATACACGCATCTAACACACGTCCAAAAGGTCTTTTCAAACACACGCAACCCCTGGGGGGTTGTGTATCCACCGTAAGCAGCATTTTTAAGACATGTACCCCTGTAAATGGCTGTTTTGACATATGTTGGGGGGTATAAGACCCCCCAGGGGGTTGTGCCAGAATCTTTGGGACCCCCTGGACCACATTTGGGGTTCCATCAACCCAAACTTGGGATTGATGCATATGGTGTGGGACTGTTGGACCAACCCCACCTAGTGATCCCAAATTGAAACTTCAAACCAAATTGTTGAGGTTGAAAGTTGGATTGAATACTGAAGTACTGTTGCATTTTTTTTTTTTTTGCATTATGGGAACAGTGGCAAGACCTGCTTTTTTTGAGATGGCTGTGTTGAAGGACTACATTGATAGTGCCATTAAAAAAGCTGAGGACAAGAAGGATTTGGGTAATGAATCATTGGAAGCCCCCATTGCATCCTCACCTAGGGTGACAATTGAGGAACAAAATGTTTCACAAATCAACATGACCTCTGGTGGTGATTAACATTTTATGTTAATCTGGTCTTTGACTCATTTAATTTGATGAAAAATGAACTATGACTATGTAACTATGACAGATCCACTTCAAACACCTCCTCTAAGAGCTTTTCTTAATAGGGAAGAGGCACAAAACCATTGTCAAGCATGGGCAATGAAGCATGGTTACACTTTAAAATTTTTTAACTCAAACCGTGATAAATATGTGGATTTAGCCTGTGATAGACATGGTTTGTACTCTGGGCAATTGCTCACCAAACGGTCAAGGCAAACTCACACAAGGAAGGTTGGGTGCAAGTTTTTCAATACGTGCAAGTCACACAAGGGAAGAACCCTTTTGGCAAATCTCCTACAGACATGATCAACATAACCATCAACCATCTCCACACCCTGAAGTGCATTATCACCTGAGGAGAATCTCTGGAATGACCTTGGTGAATTTAAAATAAGGCATGAATGATGGGCTCAATAGGCTTCAAATCAAAAGAAAATCAAGCAAAATTGATGGCAGAAAATATGATGATGACCAACCAATCTATAACACTAAGACAAAGGTAACGCTAGCATAAATCAAGGTAAAAAAAAGTGTTATCAAGGTCCTCTTTGAACAACTTGGTCATTCAGGTTGGGTTCATTGAGCAAAATTCAGTGGAGAGGGTCACTTGGAGACCCTATTCTTGGACCACCCCAAGTCATTAGATCTTTGAAAACAATTCCATCATATTGCTGAATAAGTACAATATCCCCCTATTGCTTGTTGTAGGAATTACAGCCAACTGTAGAACTTTCACAAAAGTGCCTGTTCTTATAACAAGAGAAACTTTTGAGTTCTACAGTTGGTCTTTTGATTCACTAAATGAGCTGGCTTATGATCCTGAGATCCTTCCAAAATTCTCTGTGACTAAACTTGAAAAAGCTCTGATTTGTGCTAAAGAACAAAGTTTCCCTGAGTCAACAAGACAGTTTTGTCAGTGGCAATTTTCTAAAAACATACAAGAAAAACTGCAAAGTGTTCTTTAGTAATTACATTGAAGGATTTCAAAGCTTTACATCTCTGTGGGCTAAGTATGGGGCCTTGAAAAACAAGGAGGAGGCAGAGTTCAATGATGCAGATCTTAAAGTGAATTCCAAATAACTGCCTCAACTGTTAATCTTCCTAGTTTTGGGTTGCTTACATTATGAATTTTATAAATTGTTTCTTGGCAGACCATGAGGATGTGCTTGAGTATATGGATCATAACCTCTTCTGTATCAAAGAGATTTTTTTAATGGCTTGGAATTGCAAAAAAAAAAAAAACCAAATTTGGAAATAAAAACACGTCTTGGGTTGAAGGGGCCCAAGCTACTCTCAAACGATTCCTTGAAAATTCTTTAGGAATCATGTGGGATTTTTGGAGGAACCTAGAGGGAAAAATTTTCAATCAAATCAAATTGGTTCAGGCTGCCCTTTAAAACTCTTGAATAAAGATAGGAATAGTTCTTACCACTGAACTGTTACCATAAGGATAAAATTTGTCTTTAGAGGCAATTAAACTTGTTGTGGAACAGTTAGAGAGGTTAAAGCAGAAACATGATGGGGAAGTGTGCACCAAGTCATACTCCAAGACTATGGGTTTGCCCTGTTCCCACCAGATAGGTGAACTGCTAGCATCAAGAGGCTCTGTTGTGGCTGAGGATTTTCATCCTCAGTGGAGGTTTGATTATGACCCTTGAAGTTCTAGTTCTGTAAGTTGGTTTAATGGGATTAATTATTTTGGATAAATGCTCTTTGAATGATGATTCCTACTCAACTAATATTTGATCCTTTTGAATTTTGAAAGGTTGATGTTGATGAAATGCTCAAAAATTCTTGGTTGGATGAGAATCTCAAAGCAATGAACTTGGGATATCCTCCACAAGATCATGGTGGGCTCTTGGAGCATTTGATTCAGAAGACCAGAAATTATCAATCAAAGCCAAGACTTGAACCTAAAGTCTTTCAATCAAGCAGAGGCAGGCCAAAATTGACAGATACCCAGAGAGATCCTCATAAATTAAAACACCTTGAAATGAACCTTAAGCAGGAAAGGAGAATTAGAGGGGCACCAAATAAGAAAATAAAACAGATTCCAAGTCTTTTATTTTGTGAAATGTTCATTTTTTTTTTTTGGTTTAATGAACTGATGATGATATGATGTCAGTTGTTATTCAAAGTCTGCAGGATCAGAATCTAAATTTCATAGTTCAGAGGAAGGTACTGAAAGTGAATTAGCTTCACTTATTTTGTAATCCAAATGATCTTCAGAGGAAGAAGAAGTGCAGGAAGCCTCAACCAGAAGGTCCTCTTTGGTGAGTATTGATGTGATTAATCAATTTTATTGGAATTTTGGCTGATCAGTGAGTTTTGATTATAGGAACCCAAAGTGAAATGCCTCAATCAAATACCTGAGAAATTAAATAAGTTCTTGGGTGAGGTTTGGGATGTGATTGGTGATGTGAATTTAGATTCATTTCTAAATTGCTTGGGTATGATGAACATGGTAAGTTTAAAGTGAGAGAGGAAATGATTTAAACCTTGGAGAAACTTAAAGCATGATAAATTAGGATGATTGGTGGTTCAAAAGAGGTAGAAAAGTTTAAAAAAAGACTTGATGTTGAAGACATCAATGCAAAGATTACCTCTTCAGAATGGCTGGCTAAGTTAGATATTGGTAAAATAATAGCAGACACTTATGCCAGACCTATATGTTTTGTTTCATTGGAGTCACCTTGTTATCATACTCCAATGGAAAAAGGTGTCATAGATCAATCAGAGCCTATTTATATTTACTTTTTAAACAATAACCACAGGGTTCTATTAGTACTTGATGGAGAAACGATTCCAATACCACACATTGTAGCAAAACCCTCTACTTTCATTTCAAAGAATGATTCTGATTGGTTTGATCATCTCAACAATCAACCACACATGAATTCCAGATTATAGACTTCATATTTCATCATTTTGGTTTGGGTTCTGATGCTGATCTTCTAATTCTATTAATACAAAGGGTTATCACCTTTTGAACATCATTATGTTGAGTGTTTTGAGTTAACATCATTACAATGATTGTTTTGAATGAGGTTTTATTGGTAATTCAGTTCAAATTGTGTTGGGCTGATCCCATCATAAGGAGTATTTTTAATTCTTGTGATGAGATCAGCTTAACACAAGTTGAAATTTTTTTTTGTTGTGCTTTTACTTTAGGGCTGGTCAAGTTACTTGTCTTTTTTTTTTTGGTGTTTTTACTTTAGGGCTTGTCAAGTTACTTCTCTTTTTTTTTGTGTGTTTTTACTTTAGGGCCTTTCAAGTTGAACTTGTATTTTTTGGCACTTTTACTTTAGGGCTGCTCCATAGACTCTTTTATTTTTATTTTTTATTATTATTTATTTTTATTTATTTTTGGCCTTATTTTTATTCAGATTTATTAATTTTTATTTATGCCTTATTTTTATTCATATTTATTAATTTTTATTTATTTATTTTTTTTCAACATCTCTTCTTTTTTTTTTCTTTATATCTTCTTTTTATTTTTATTTTTATTTTTATTTTTTATTTTTTGCAAATGGGTTGTGAACAGCAGCTCACAACTCCAAATTGAGTCATGAGTGGCTGTTTTCAACTGAGCTGGGTTGCAAGTGGATGTTCAAACCTGCAAAAGGTTGCAAGCAGCCACTCGCAACCCTAACAGGGTTTCAAGTCATGTCATGCAACCCTAACAGGGTTGCGAGTCATGCCATGCAACCCTTCTTAGGTTGTGAAGGGGGGTTGCAAGGTTGCAAATTTAACATTGGCCATTAAATAAGCTTGAAAAATTTCATTAATTAATTTTGAGTCATGAATAGATTGAATACCTCAAAAATGATACTCACTAGATTCCATTTATTATTTTTTTTACAAATCCATCAAAAATCAAAAAAAAAAAACAATTCATCCTTCAATTTTTTTTTTGATAAAGCTTAAGGTCTTCAAACCATTGATGAAATCATGATTGGTAATGACTTTCCAAGTTGGTCAAGGAAAAAAACATTCCCAATTTGAAAATGCCTAGAGCATCCAATTTTTAGAACACTTTTATCCTTGGAGGGTCTTAGGAATCATTCCAACCCAAAGGGGATTTTTGGTGAAAATAAAAAACTTCTAGGTTGATATTCTGGATGTACTCTGGGTTGGAAAATACTTTGAATTGCATCAGATGGATCTTTTGGTCACTTAACCATCCAGAAAATTAATGAATCTCCTGTTTGGTGAGAAATATTTGAAGAACTTTGTCATATTGAAATATAGTATTTATGTTTTTTTTATGTTTTTTTTTTATCAATTGATTAAAATCAGCATTCATTTTAATGCCTCTATTTGTTTTAAAAAAATGAATTGCTCTAAAACAACTATAAATTGATGATCACTACTATTATTTATTTATTTATTTTTCCTATTCTTATTATTATTATTACTGTGTGAAATTAATGCCTGCTGTCCTTGAAAAATTTCCCAAAGTGATGAATTAATCTGATACCTTTATGAAAATTTTCAGAGTTTTATGGTGAGTTTAAGAGCATATTTCAATAAAAGGGTGATGATAAATTCACAGCTCAAATGAGCTGTGTACACAATTTATTTGAGCCTTGTGGCATGGCTACACGGCTACATTTTAGCCGTGTAGAGCTCCACACAGCTTGAGTGTGGTTGGGCTGTACTCCACGCAGCCCGGGACTGCCGTGTGGTGTCCACACAACTATATTTGAGCCTTGTAGAGCCCCACAGGGCTTGAATGCATTTTTGTAGCTGTGTGGCACAACTAATTGCTCAAATGCAGTTTTGTAGCTATGTGGCACAACTAAAAGTCTGGTGGCCCAAAAAAAAAAGAAAGTAAAAAGTAAAAATAAATAAAAATAAAAATAATAAAAAAAACTGAAGAAAACAAACCAGTTGCCTTCCAACTTGACTAGCCCTAAAGTAAAAGGGCCAAAAAATAAAAGAAGTCTTTTGACAAGCCCTAAAGTAAAAGTGCCAAAAAATACAAGTCTTTTGACCAGCCCTAAAGTAAAAACACCAAAAAAAAACACGCTCAACTTGTGTTAAGCTGATCCCATCACAAGCTTAACTACAATTTCAGCTTGTGATGGGATCAGCCCAATACAAGTTGAACTGACTTACCATTAAAATCTCATTCAAAACATTCATCACAATGATGTTAACTCAAAACACTCAACATAATGATGTTCAAAATATGATAACCCTGTATATTAATAGACTTACAAGATCAGAATAAGAACCCAAACCCAAATGATGAAATATGAAGTCTATAATCTAGAATACATGTGCATTTGATCTTTGAGAGGATCAACCCAAAAAGAGGCTTTTTTGGAAATCATGGAACATGTTTTGGAAACTATGAATGGGATTGGACTCACATCTCACTTAAGTACAAGCTGGACCCAATGGTTATTGTTAACAAAAAAAATTAACATAGGATCTGATTGTTCTTTTAAACCCACTTTCATAGGAGTAGAAGTACAACATGAATACAATGAAATGAAACATATTGGTCTTTCATAAGTATCAGCTATTATTTGACCCATATCTAACTTTGAAAGCCATTTCAAAGATGGAATCTTTTAATTTATTTCATTGACATCAAGTCTTTTTTTCTATCTTTTCAACTTGTTTAATTCCACCAAGGATCTTAGCATAGCACATCTTATTTTTCCTCAATGTTTCAACCATTTCTTTCCAAACTTTAAACCATCCATCCTCATCATACTCAAGTGATTTAGAAATGACTCTAAAACCACAATTTTCATCACCAACTGGATCCCAAGCCCCACCCAAGAACTTATGTAAGTTCTTGGGTATTTCTTTGAGGTAATCCACTTCCTAAAATCAAAAATTTTTTAGCAAAAATTCTAAACTCATTAAAGGATTCAACACTCACCAAAGATGAGCTTCTATTTGACTCATCAATTTCTTCTTCTTCATCCTTCAAAAAGGAATTAGATTCCAACAGCACCAAACCTGATAAACTTTCACTTTCTTCAACTGAATTTTGAAATTAAGATGAAGAGCCTGACTTTTACTACAAACAATCCACAATCATTTCATTAAACCAAAAAAATGAAACTTTCACAAAAGAAAAGACTTACAGTCATTTGTCTTTTCTGCTTTGGTGCCCTTCTAATTCTCTTTGCCCTCCTAAGTTCCTTTTCAACATGTTCAAATTGAGAAGGATCTTGCTGGGTATATGTCAATTTTGGATTTCCTCTGCTCAATTGCAAGACTTTAGGTTAAATTCTTGGCTTTGATTGATAATTTTCCGTCTCCTTCATCAAGTGCTTCAAAAGCCTGCCATAAATAATCTTGATCAGGATGATTCAAGATCATTGCATTGAGCTTCTCATGTAATGGAGAATTGTTGAGAAGTTCATCAACATCAACCTTTAAAAATTCCAAGGATCAAATACTAGTCAAGTAGGAATCATAATTCAAAAAGAATTAATCACAAAGTGATTTGAAAAATCCAACTTAAGCCAACTTACAGAACTAGAACTGCAAGGGTCATAATCCAACCTCCAATGAGGATGAATATCTTCAGGCAAAATGGAGCCCCTTGACAATAGTAGCTCACCTATTTGGGGGGAAAAGGGTAAACCCATAGTCATTGAGTATGACTTGGTGCACACTTCCCCATCATGGTTCTGCTTTAACTTCTCTAATTTTTCCCCAACAATTTTGATTGCTTGTAAAAACACCTTGTATTCCAATGGTAACAGTTCAGTAGGAAGAACTATTACAATCTTTATTCAAGAGTTGTTAAGTGCAACCTGAACCAATTTAATTTCATTGGAAACTGTCCCCTCTAGGTTTCTCCAAACATCCAACATGTTTCCTGACGAGTTTGCAAGGAATTGTTTGAGATTAGCATGGGCCCCTTCAACCCAAGAAATTATTTTATTTTCAAAGTCTGGGTTTTTGCAAGTACAAGCCGTTACAAACGTCTCTTTGATACAGAAGATATTATGATCCATATACTTGATTACATCCTCACGGTATTCCAAAAAACACTTTGAACAAGTCATAATGTAAGCAAACCAAAACTAGGAAGATTTAAAGTAGAGGCTGTGATTTGGCATTTACTATAAGTTCCCCATGATTAACCTCTGCCTCCTCCTTGGTTTTTGAGGCCCCATACTTAGCCCACAGAGACATAAAGCTTTGCCACCCTTCATCATCATTATTGAAGCGCACTTTACAGTTTGTTTGTATGTTTTTAGATAAGTGCCATTGACAGCACTGTCTTGTTGACTCAGGGAATATTTCTTCTAGAGCATGGATCAAAGCTTTTTCATGGTCCTTTGAAAAGACTTTGGGAAGTCTCCCAGGATCATAAGCCAACTCCTTTAGCGCATTTATAGAACAACTGTAGAAATCAAAAATTTCTCTTGTTATAAAAACAAAAGATTTTGTGAAGGTTTTCTGGTTTGAAGTCATTCCTACAACATTCAATAGGGGGATTTTGTACTTTTTTGTCTTATAAGTACAATCCATCATAGCTATATGATGGAATTTCTTGAAAAGCTTTAATGACTCTGGGTGAGACAAGAATAGGGCCTCCAAGTGACCCTCTCCACTGAATTTTGCTTGATGAACCCAACCTGAATTACCAAGTTGTTCAAAGAGGACCTCCATAAAACTTTTCCCCTTAAGTTCTGCTAGCACTACCTTATTCTTAGTGTTATAGATTGTTTGGTCATCAACATATTTGCCACCATCAATCTTGCTCAATTTTCTTTTGAGTTGAAGTGTATTGAGCCCATCATTCAAGCATTCTTTTTGATTTTCTAAGGCTACCCCAGAAATTATCCTCAGGTGAGGATGCACTGAGGGTTATGGGGATTGTTCATGTTTATGTTGATCATTCTTGTAGGAGATACGACACAAGGGGTCCCGCTTTGTGAGACTTGCAGGGATTAAAAACTTGCACCCAAGCTTCCTTGTGTGTGTTTGCCTTGAACATTTGGTGAGAAATTGCCCAGAGTACAAACCATGTCTATCACAGGCTAAATCCACATATTGGTCATGCTTTGAGTTGAAAACTTTTAAAGTGTAACCATGATTCATTGCCCATGTTGGACAATATGTTTGTGCTTCTTCCCTAGTAGGAGAAGCTCTCATTTGAGGTGGGTGAAGTGGATCTGTCATAGTTACATTTTAATATTGATGGCATGCACTCCATCAGTTTCCAGTTTCAATCAAATTAAACAAGGCAAAGACCAGTAACATAAAATGTTACTCACCACCAGAGGTCATGTTCATTTCTGAAACATTTTTTTCCTCAATTGTCACCCTTGATAAGGATGTAATTTGGGCTCCAATGATTCATTACCCGCATCCTTTGTTTATGTAGCTTTTTTAATTGCACTAATGTAGTCCTTGAATGTGGCTATGTTAAAAGGAGGGCTTGCAACTGCTCCCATAATGAAAAAAAAATTCAATGCTAATTCAGTTTTCAATCCAACTTTCAATTGAAGATGATTTTGTTCACTTTCAAATTTAGAAATATGAATTTTGTGGGATGATTATGCGCATTTTCCTATAGTATCACTTTAATTTCACTTTTATTTCACTTTAATTTCACTTTAGTGTCACTTTATGATTTTTACATGTGGTCCAACAGTCCCAAATAGTATGTGTTGATCCCAAATTTGGGTTGATGAAACCCAAATGTGGTCCAGGGGGACCCAAAAAGTTTTGCACAACCCCCAGGGGGGGGCTGTAGGGTGCCATAAACACCCGGACATGGCTCAAGTGCGCCGTGTACAGGGGGTATACAGCCTCCTGGGGGTTGTACATGTTTGAGACAGCCCCTTAAGCACGTGTAGATGTGTCCAAAACTCTGGAATGCATATTTTAGACAAGTGTATGGGTCCCCACGCCTCCATTGGGCCGTGTAGGAACCAAGAAAACTCCCACACAGTGGGGAGTTATGAATTCATCATCACCCATTTTTATTTTTATTTTTTTATTTGATTTTTTATTTATTTCTATTTATTGAAAGGGTGATGTTAAATTCATGGCTCCAGCTGTGTGGAAGATGTTTAGGGCCCTTCAACGCGTGGGGGCCCGTACACTACTCCATATAATTTATAATTTATTATTCATTATTATTTATTATTTATTATTTATTATATATAATTTATTGTTTTTTATAATTTATTAATTATTAATTATGAATTATTATTTATTATTTATTATTTATTATTTATTATTTATTATTTATTATTTATTATTTATTATTTATTATTTATTATTTATTATTTATTATTTATTATTTATTATTTATTATTTATTATTTATTATTTATTATTTATTATTTATTATTTATTATTTATTATTTATTATTTATTATTTATTATTTATTATTTATTATTTATTATTTATTATTTATTATTTATTATTTATTATTTATTATTTATTATTTATTATTTATTATTTATTATTTATTATTTATTATTTATTATTTATTATTTATTATTTATTATTTATTATTTATTATTTATTATTTATTATTTATTATTTATTATTTATTATTTATTATTTATTATTTATTATTTATTATTTATTATTTATTATTTATTATTTATTATTTATTATTTATTATTTATTATTTATTATTTATTATTTATTATTTATTATTTATTATTTATTATTTATTATTTATTATTTATTATTTATTATTTATTATTTATTATTTATTATTTATTATTTATTATTTATTATTTATTATTTATTATTTATTATTAATTATCTATTATTTATTATTTATTATTTATTATTAATTATTTATTATTTATTATTTATTATTTATTATTTATTATTTATTATTTATTATTTATTATTTATTATTTATTATTTATTATTTATTATTTATTATTTATTATTTATTATTTATTATTTATTATTTATTATTTATTATTTATTATTTATTATTTATTATTTATTATTTATTATTTATTATTTATTATTTATTATTTATTATTTATTATTTATTATTTATTATTTATTATTTATTATTTATTATTTATTATTTATTATTTATTATTTATTATTTATTATTTATTATTTATTATTTATTATTTATTATTTATTATTTATTATTTATTATTTATTATTTATTATTTATTATTTATTATTTATTATTTATTATTTATTATTTATTATTTATTATTTATTATTTATTATTTATTATTTATTATTTATTATTTATTATTTATTATTTATTATTTATTATTTATTATTTATTATTTATTATTTATTATTTATTATTTATTATTTATTATTTATTATTTATTATTTATTATTTATTATTTATTATTTATTATTTATTATTTATTATTTATTATTAATTATCTATTATTTATTATTTATTATTTATTATTTATTATTTATTATTTATTATTTATTATTTATTATTTATTATTTATTATTTATTATTAATTATTAATTATTAATTATTAATTATTTATGATTTATTATTTATTATCTATTATTTATTATTCATTATATATTATTTATTATTTATTATATATTATATATTATTTATTATTTATTATTTATTATTTATTATTTATTATTTATTATTTATTATTTATTATTTATTATTTATTATTTATTATTTATTATTTATTATTTATTATTTATTATTTATTATTTATTATTTATTATTTATTATTTATTATTTATTATTTATTATTTATTATTTATTATTTATCATTTATTATTTATTATTTATTATTTATTATTTATTATTTATTATTTATTATTTATTATTTATTATTTATTATTTATTATTTATTATTTATTATTTATTATTTATTATTTATTATTTATTATTTATTATTTATTATTTATTATTGATTTTATTATTTTTTATTTTTTATTTATTGTATATAATTTATTATATTTAATTTGTAATTTATAATTTATTATTCATTATTTATGATTTAGTGGAGGCTACACAACTTGATTTTAGTTGTTTAGCGTGCCATAAAACTCAAATGGGACGTGTAGCATTCCACACAGCTCATTTGAGCCGTGTAGCATCCCACACAGCCCATTTGAGCCATGCAGCATGCCACACGGCTCATTTGAGTTGTGTAGGGTGCCACACGGCTCTGTAGCCGTGAATTTAAACAAATTCTGAATTTCATACCACAATTCAAAAGGGTTGTGTGGCACAGCTCACAACCTATCTGAGTTGTGAAAAGCCCTTCATGACTTTGCATTTCATGGGAAGCCATACATGACTCAAATGGGTTTTGAACTGTTCCAAACAACCCTTTTTAAGTTGTGTATGGTTTGTGCAGGGTTGTGAGTTTATCACAAACCAAAAATATTTAGCATAAAAAAGAATCATCTGTATTTAACGTAAATCTGCTTCAAATCAAATCTGGGGATAAATGAAAAAAATTTCAGGATCCAATCAGAAATCAATCCAATAATGAATATATATACATGTAAAAAAAAGAATTCAAATCAGAATAAACATAATAATAAAATAAGACCAAGAATTAATTGATTAATTTTGATTTTTTTTTTAAAAAAAACACACACAACAGAACTCAATCCAAAAATTTACAAATCTACCCAAAGAAAGAAAAACAAATTCATTCAAATTCATGAATTTGACCATTTTTTCCCATGAAAAGTTGTTCTCTTGAAGTTTTATTTTACAGAAAAGAATAGAAATAAAATAAAATAATGATTCAAATAAAAATAAGCTCTTCAAATACTTCCCACCTTGAAGAAATGTTTCCCCCCCCAGACCTTTGGTTTGGGGGAATTTAAAGCATCCCAGGGATCTTGAATAGGCCATGAGAGGGCCCCACTCCTCACATCCCCTTTGATAGAGTTCAAATTTTATAATAAAAAAATTCAGCCACTCAATTTTTGATTTCTAAAATTTGACTTAAATCTCAATCTTTCCATCAAAGAAAACCTTGAAACAATTTAGTCTTTAAATTTTCATAATCTCTAAATCTATGAGTGCCACTCAGGAAAACATTTAATTTTAAATGACTCATCAATTTTTTTATCTATTTTTATTTCAATCTCCTTGTTTTTGATTATTATTATTCTGGACAGGTGGATTTCTCAGTCCACAATCCACCCACAAAATCCACAAGATTTATTTGCGCTTCTTTTCCCCATTATTTACACATACTTTTTATCCATTCTTTTCCCTTGTTTTGATTTTTTTTCTTTTTTAAGAAAGAAAAAGATTTTGTGCTCAATTTTCCATTTATTTTTGATTTATTGATTTTTTTTTGAAATGAGAAGAAAAAAAAAGAATCAAAATCCTTCTCATTTTTTCTTTTATTTTTTTTTTATATAATTTTTTAAAAATCTTTCACACAGTGTTATATAAAATTCAAGGTATGTTTGATAAGATTTTTAGTTTTTTTTACTTCTTTCCCAATAAAAAAAATTAAAGGGGGGTCATTACCCTAGAATAATCTGTCTTACAACCTTATGAACCCAAATTAATTTATGGGAATTCCGCAGTAACCATTTTCATCACTCAATAAGCTCAAACATAAAAAATTGTGAAATTGATAATAATATAAAATATAATTTCAACTACGGAGAATTTTTTAGGTTTTATTTTTCTCAAGACCAAATTATGAATAGGGAATTACTTTTCTCATATGTGCAAACCTTTAAAGCATGGAGGTTTTGTCTCTGCGCAACATAACTCCCACACAGATGGAAACTTTATTTCACAGAGGTTTCAAGAATTAATATTTTTAAAATTTGAAGCTGAAGCCCTGTAACTGATTTTTTAAACCCCTCAAACAAAGTCTTTGGTTATGTTGGGGAATTAGAACATCAAACAAAGTCTTTGGTTATGTTGGGGAATTAGAACACCTTCAAAAATTCATTCAAAAAAAGAAAAAAAATCAAAAAACCCAGATTCTCATTGCATTTTTGGATCCTTCTCCTTTCCTTTTCAATCAAATATTTTTTGTGATTTGAGATCTCATAAATTTGAAGAAATTATCAAATATTTTTTTGATACTTTCTTTTTGACTTTTTGAATGCATTCTTAGGCCTTAAAAATTCATTCAAAAAATGATAAAAATTCAAAATATTCAAATTTCTCATTGCACTTTTGCATCCTTTCTTTGCCTTTTTAATTATTCTCTTTTGTGATTAAAGCTCTAATTAAGTTATAAAAGCAAGCAAAGAGCTTTCAAATATTTTTAACATATTTTTGAATTTTTTCTTACACTTTAAAGAATTAACTCAAAAAATCAAAAATACCAAATTAATCATTGCACTTTTGGATCTTTTTTGTTGACTTTTGAATCATTCTTCTTCTTTTTGATTTGAAACCAGGTTTTAAATGGAGGCACATGCCAGAAGGTGACCCCCTTTAAATTTAGTGTTACTGAAAGAAATAACTCTGGTGTAACTGGAGGTTCAGAAAACCATATCTCCAACATAAAAACATGGAACTCTTTCCAAACCAAAATCAAATTCAGTTCCAATTCTGATAAAATGCAAATTTTTCTTTCACATGGAGGCTTTTGACAGAGCCAGGGTGGTAGTAACTAAAAGAAGAAGGAATAATAGTACCAGGGGGGCATCCCAAATGGGTTGAGCTGAGAGATTCTGCAGAGAGGAGTGAGGACTCCAAGGTGGGTAAGAACCCAAGGAAGACTCAAAATGAGTCTGGAAAATACTAGTAAGAGGTACAATCTGGAAAGGATTGGACCGGAATTCAGGGTGCCAAAAAATAACCATTTATTCATAATTAAAGGAGGAGAAAGATCATGAGAGTTAAGGTTTATATACTGCTAGATACAACGTGACATTCTCCTACTTGTAACATATTTGTAATATTTTAAAAGAAAGAATAAGAAAATAATATCTATGTGAACAAGATCAACTGCATCTTTCAAAATTGTGACAGAATCCCCCAATGAAGAATAGGTGTACTCCTGAACACCTTTGAAAAATGAAGTAGGTTTAGAAAAAATTGCTGAATAAGAGATTTTAGTATGCTCATGTAGAAAGGTACTGCAGTCACACATGATAATAGATTCTGGGGGTGCAGATTGAGTTGATTTGATGAATGGGAGCCTGCCATCAAATTTTTTTTGCAAATCTGAGGAGATTGAGTTGATTTGGAATTAATATTACTCATAATATCACTACCACTCCCACTCCCACTTGTTGAGCCAAGCTTTTTTGGAAACCCTAATGGGCTCTTCAGATTATTTCCAAACAATAACACCAGCCCTGCCAACCATAGCACTACAAAAACCAACTCTAAGAGTGTATGAAAAATATTTGAACTCATACTACAAATCCCAATTGGGGAACCAAATTATTCAAAATAGATTGCAAAGAGATTATGTATCAATCCTAGGGGGCTAAAACAAGGACAAAAATGGTGGAAGAGCCAATGAAGAATTTGAAGCAATTGAAGACCTAGAGGCCATTCTACCTGAAACAATGGAACCAAGACTACCATCACAAACAAAACTGGATTTAGATCCAAAATCAAGGTTTTGATTGTTAAGAGAACCACCAAAGGAAATTTTGCTAAGTGGGAGAAAAGAGGTGCCAGTGAAGGGACTCATGTTTCTAAGAACAATTCTCCTACAAGAGCTAGATCTCCAAAAATGCATATACTTCCCAAACTGGGGTCTAAAATTCGTAAAGTGTCCCCCAGACCTTTTGTCAAAGGTTTCAAGGACATTCCTGTCTAAATTTTTAAACTTTTGGGGAATTAATCACTTTTAGGGATCTTTTAAAAATAAAATTAAAGAACCAATTGCATATTTTTAAAATGGATAAATCTATTAACTCTGGATTGTAATTATATCTTGAATGGGCTGTAACTCAATTTCCACAGTTTTAAATACCTTGAATCTGTGCCGGCCCTTTTTCCAGAGAAAAACTGCAATTTTCTTTTCTGAATTATATCTACCTGTAAAAAATTTAAGAGAAATTCAAAGAAAGGTGTTAGGTGCGTACTAAACCAACTGAATTACACTCATAAAATGTTCTAGACCGTTTTTCATTTGGAAAGAAATTTACCAATGTTTTTTGAAGGGTAGCAGCCAGAACTTTTGAATAGTTGAATGGTGATTTGTTCTTTGAAAAATTTAGCAACACTGCACCACAGAAAAAAGTGATGGCACTTGCTAGGAAGCGCCATAAAGGAAGCTCTTGTTGAAGTTATCTCCAATCTCAAGTTGAAGTTATGTTCATGGCTTAACAGATTTTTGGTGAACATTCACTTTGCAAAATTCACAGTGACTGTGAATTTGAGCTTGAATAAATGTGGACCTAAGATTGGACAGAGCTTGACCTCAGCTTGATCATACATTGGGCATGAGCTTCTTTATGGAACTTTCTATCAAGTGACATGCAAATTTCTGTGGTGCTGTAGTCTAAAAACACCCTTTTCAAGATATTTCAAGATTTATTCAGCACAAATAAGATTCTTTGGGGTCAATGAAAAAACCCAAAACCAGATTCCACTCCATAATGACAATATATCCAACCAATAAATCTGTAGTTAAATCAGGAGGGCAGGTACATAATCAAAGCTTTCAAATTCTCATAATCAATTGATTTTCTACAAAAGTATCACCAAACAGGAATATCTACAAGTGGAAAAAAAACTGGAAAGACATTATAGATTGGTTTTATCTTACTGAATCACTGATTATTTTTATCCACTTCTGTTGTGGTTTTTGTGAAGATACTTATTCTGATTTTTATAATGGGCCAACAAAAGTTCAGATACAATAATGCTTTTAGTGTGTAGTTAAATCATTCCTTTCTTGGATAAATTGTTCATAAAATAAATGTTGAAAGTCCTAACCATGATGGATAATCAGAAAATAGAGTTATGAGTCCATTAAATATCAGCCAAAAACATGGTTAAAAAGCCCCTGAATAATTTTTAAAAGTTGAGGAATATCCTTGCAGTATGAATAAAGTAGCTAATAAAACTCCGGGTATCATTTTTTTTGGAATAGTAAGCTTATGAGGAACTCTTTTAAAGCTTAAAGCCTTAATTATATATTCTTTCAATACTGTTGTTTTTGTAAAAGTTGTGATGCATATGCAGACCCATCCTTTTGAGTATACTGGGTCAAAGAACAAGTCTGAAAACAAGATACAAATGGCTTTTTTTTTAATGAATAAGGACCTGGCTGGAGTGGTGTTGTGTTCCAAGTTTAAAGTTTCAGATTTGCAGAAGTCACATTCTCCCAAGATTGATTGAGTTATTCAATTATGATTTTTTTTGGAAAAATACTGGAAATTTTATAATGAATTTCCAAGAATGAAAAAATTCAAAGAAATTGATATAATCTATATCAAACTGATTTTTTGATCATACATCACCAAAATATATTGAAAACTTCAAAGAAACTTCAATTGATAATTGAAAATCCTTTCAAGCATGAATGAGATTTGATTTCAATTGGTCATAGAATATTTCAACAGAAGTTGTGGTTTGGGCATTTGAAAGTTAGTTTGATAGATTTTCTGAATTAGGACAGAATTAAAAACCAGTTATAACCAAGTTGAAGCAATATTATGGGGTATCACATGCTATCATGTGCCTCCATTTTACCCTGTTGTAAGCTGTTATAAATTCAAACAAAAAATTAAAGGTATTTCTAATATTTGTTTGCAATTTTTTGAATGTATTTTTGGCCTCCAAAATTTGGATTCAAAATGATGGGGCCTTTAAAATTTCATTTTTTCTGTGTTACAGAAATTTAAAATCCAAAAAGCTTTTAAATTGGTGTAAATTGTTTTTTAAGAGGACATAATGGAAGTATAAATTCAATTGAAGTCAAACTTGAGGTTTTAAAGGTGTTTAAAACACCCAACATCTTTAACTGTCACCTTGCTACTTACACACATCAACCTGTCAAAGTAGACAAAAATAAAAATTATTAATAAATTAAAAGTGGAGCAAGAAATCCAGAAATATTATTTCAGAAATGGAGTTCCCATCCAAAATTGGGTAGGGTCACTAACTGACCCCACCTTTGAATTCTTACTCCTTCATATTTTAAACAATTAAACAAAAATGACCAAAAAGTCACATCAACACTATGGCACTTTTTGGCCATTTTCATATTTCAAACATGCTTTCAAGTATTGGTTTCAAACCTAAAATTCATTCAAAACTGAGTTGTTGTGTATATTTTAGGAGTTAAACACAAAAATGTGTTTTTAGAAGATTCCTGCGCACAGCCCCGCATCCCTAAACACAGTCCACATGCCTCTGCTTTACCCTGCATGCATCAATTGAAAGATTCCAATTTTTAGGATTCCCGCACGCAGCAGATCCTGCCCCACACGCAGCAGATCTGACTGCACCACGCATCAAGATCTTTCAAGGGCAAAATGACAGATGATACCGCCCTTAAAATCTACAAAACACCCGGATCATCCCTGAATATGAAAAAACTTGACAGATGCATGGTAGATGGTCCAAAAATGAATTATATCAGGTGAAATCATAATAAAATTGAATTTAAAAGCATTTTAATTCAAGAAACAAATATTGAGGATCACCACAACAAGGACTGATCCAGATATTTAATGATCATGAAAAATATGAAGGAATGGTCATAAATGTTTTTAAAAATTATCAATGTGATCAGAAGCTGACAGAAAATCAATAAACATTCACCGCTGATCAATTTGGTCAAATAAAATTGATAAAAATCAAAGATATGTGCAGGATTACCAAAATGAAAGATTGAAACATTAACACCTCCTACAGCTAAAATCATGCAAAAATCTTGCAGATCTGTCATCAGCTGATTAACAGCCCCAAGAGGACGTGTCAAAATTGTCATGGATGGCTTTCTAACCTGAGCCCATGAGCCCTAACCTCTCTTTGTGCTCTGAGAAGGCTCGTTTCCACCCAACAAGATATTTATACAGACCTTTCTTGGTTCTTTAAAACCTAGATTTTGTCAGTTATTGTCCCTACTATCTTCCATCCATGATCAGTTGCTTAAAAGAGAAAATAAAGTGATTTTTTTCGTCAGTCTTATTTTTTATTGAATAATTTTAAAACACTATCATTGATTCATTGAAGTTTAGTCAGCAAATAAACCCACATTTTCCCTGAAACCCTTTAACTGAATCCCTTTGGGTACCTTGAGAGTGATTAATCAAATAATTAAGCTACTTCCCTTCCTGCCTTGGCTTGTGTGCTAGATTTCCCAGCCTTTTGCACCAATTATTTGGGTGATATCTTCTTCTAAAGTAATTCATTAATTTTCCCACCATTTCAGGGTCTTATATGGTCCGAATTGATCCCCTGAAGAGAGGTTCCTAAAGCAGCAAAGATCCCCAGTATTATGATACTGTGGCCCCTCTTTATAAAATATTGAAAATCACTTAACCAAACCATTAAACCTTGCACTAGCTCTTGACATATTTATTATTGGAGCTTTTTAAGTGTTTATTTTTGTGAATATTATCATTCCATTAATTCATCACTCTCTGTAGCTAAAAGACTTCAAGGTTCCTGGTATCAGAGAGCTGAAATAAACCCACTGTAACTCCCTTTGACATCATTTTTGGGGGCTGGGAGGAGGTAAAGTCACGGCTACAGCTGGCAGTCAAATACAACCTGATGGAATTAGTGGGTTGGATAAGGGGGGATTCACTTGGTGAGGTTACATATAGTGTGGGTTGGATGTGTTTATGGAGTAAGTTGGTTGTTGATGATCAATTTGATCTTCAATAGGGAGTATTTTTTGGGACTGAAGGGGGTGTGGTACAGTTGAGGTGGATGGGTGATGGTGAGAATTTTATGTGTTTGAGGTGGTGGTTTCTGCTCCAGGTTGCAGTTGTATGTGAAGATGTGAGTTGAGGATTGATTTTAATTCACTATGAAATTCTTGAACAATCTGAATCAAATTGAAAACATATTAATCATGAAATCATTCTGAAAGACCAGCACAAAGGGGAATAAAATTATTTTTTTATCACAAATGATTTGGACATACATGAATTATTTAATTGGAAAAACAAGGATCTCATTTTGGTTTCTTAAAAAAGGTTGGTGAATAAAATTATTCAATGAATTTCCTTCCAATCAAAAGATTGGTTTCCAACAGGTTTAGGTTTTTTGACTAAAAGGGATGGGGATACCATAACCAAAGCCAATAGAACCTGTTAATCCTTCAATCTTAATGAACTGAGATATCTCCTTCTGCTCTTAATTGGGTTTGAGGCAAAGGGATTAATGAATAAATTTTAATATAGAAGTAATAAATCTTTTTGTGTATATTTTAATTTTCCATAAACAATTGAGAAAATATTTTTAGAAAAATGAATAGCTGATCTGTTCCAAATTGAGTGAAATATACACATATCATCTTTAATTTGTATAGCAGGAGTAAATTGAGGATTTTAAGATTCATTCTGGAATAAATGATAGTTTTAAATCCTCTCAACCATTTTCATGCGGTTCAACTTTATAAATTTTGGGAATATAAACAAGAAATAATTGATTCAAAATGATCCAGTCATGAAACTGTAAAATTTATAATGGGAAAAAAGTGGAGAAACCATGTTTTTGATTGAGGGAAGGATATTATTTTAGGCAATATTGATAGGCAATCAATTTGCTCATGGGAAAAAAACTTTGAATCATGGATTATTATGTCTCCACAATGTAACTCCCACACCAAAAAATACTTTATTCCCCAGAGGTTTAAAGATTTTTTTTTTAAATTTGAAGCCATAGCCCTTTAGCTGAGTGTTTCAAACCCCCAAAGAACATCTTTGGTAATTTTGGGGGTATCAGAACACCTTCAAAAATTCATTCAAAAAATGAATTAAATCAAAAAAACCAAAATTTTCCTGCCTTTTTAATTGATTTTTTGGTAATTTGAGCTCACAGGAATTTGAAAAAATAAATAAAATATATTTTCAAGTTTTTATTTTTTATTTTTTTAATATATTCTTAGAACTTTAAAAATTGATTCAAAAAATTCAAATTTCTCATTGCACTTTTGGATCCTTTAATTTTCCTTTTTAATTAATTTTTTTGGTGATTAAACCTCTCATAAAGATATAAGAAAAACCAAAGGTATTTTTAATTTATTTCACAGATTTTTTGAATGTACTCTTACACCTTAAAAAATTCACTCAAAAAATCAAAAGATCCAAAAAAAGCAAATTTTTCATTGCACTTTTGGATCCTTTGTTTGCCTTTTTTTGGTGTTTTAAGCTTTTATAAAGGTGATAAAACAATTGAAGGGATTTGAAATATTTATTTGAATTTTTTTGGATGTATTCTTGGCCTCTAAAAATTCAATCCAACATGAAAACACCTCAAAATAACACATTGATTTCAATGTTTTGTTTTCACATCTGGCATCAAACTTTTTTCAAAGAAAATTATAAAAGCATAATAAGATGAAGCTGAAAATTATTCTGACTTCTTGTCACATTTTTGACCCCTCAAAGTATATATCACAATGAAAATAATTCAAAACAAAAGTGGTGGTCCACATATTTCATTATACTTGTTGTCATATTTAAATACATACAAATAAAAAATATTGTTACAAATATTAAATATTATTTGACTGTTATTGGTTTTATTATATGGCTTGATTTTCTTGCAGGGAAAAAAAAACTAATTAACAGGCTCTAAATCTTTCTCAATAAATGTTTTCCAAGATTTTGAATCCTTGGTCACAAAGCTTTTCCAAATTGGACCTATTTTGGGACCTGGCAAAGGATCAGACTTGAACTTGAGGTAGAATATATGCATGAAATCTTCAAAAAGAAGGAAGAAAATAGGAGAATATTTGGAATTTTGAGTGGGACTAAAATTAAGAGGAAGATAAGTGCAAGGAATTAAAGAAGAAAACAGAACCACTGGGAGCTTATGTTTTTCACCCAGAGGAAAAAAATGACATGAAAATTTCATCCAAATACTTATGGGAGCTGGTCCAGAAAGATGGCTTATTTTCATTTTTTCTTCTTGGAAATTTTTTCCCCAGGTTTCATGCAATAATCTTGGTTCCTTGGAAATTAGGTTTGAATCTAGATCTATCACCATTTCTTTCCTTAATTTGATCCAGTCTTCTGAGTTCCTCCCCAAAACAATGGCTTCTGCCCTAAGTACACAGTTCCCATCCTCTATTACATCTTGAACATGTGATATGTGTGAAATTTCTTTCTTGGGGGAAATCAAGTCTTTGTATTGGAAATAAAAGCAAAAATTGGAATTCTTTATAAAATAAAATATGTTCTAAAGATACCACTCACTTGTTCAATTGAGAATTGGTCAAAAATTCCAGAAGAAGAATAAGATAATGTACAGGAAACCTAGAGGAAAAATCCAAAAATAATTCAGAAAATATGAAAAATGAGAAATTATCAAATGTACTCAATTTCTCACTGATTTTCATTGCTTTTGGGGCTAATAAATTATTTCTAGGAAGATTTTAAGGAGATTCATCATCTTCATTTGCTTTCTTTTTTCTCTTGATTCTTGTTGCAGGATTTTATTAAGGAGAAGCAAACCCCAGATCTTGTGATGGTGTGGAACAAGTTGTTGATTGGAGTTCAGAAATCGTACATTTAGCCAAGTTGCTCTGGATTCATGGTTATCCTGGTTGAAAGGTTTGAGGGGGCAGAGAGAGACGTGCTAGTGGGGTTTTATGATCAAGCTTGTGGAGTTCAAACACACTCTCAATCAGTTCTTGGGCAATAATTAGTTTGAAGGGGGAATGTTGATGTTGAAAATCTTGTATGTGATGACGTGGAGGGGCATATAAACTTTTTGCATAATTTGGGTGAAGATGAATAAATGGTGGATTTCAAAAATGAAATCCACCATTTTGAAATACACCAGCTAGGGGGTATGTGTATTTCAAAAACCCTCCATTTTTAATGGGTTTTGCCAAAAAAAAATGGTGGGTTTCTAATGGCGTGTTTTCTAACTCTGATACATGCTAATGGTTTTAGACTTCTGAGAAAATATTAAATGAAAACATTGATGAACAATAAATATCAAAAAAATTGACAAAAATCAAATCAAATGAAATCTTGCTGTCTTAATAAAATAAACATCTGGAAGCTCTCAATCTTCTGAATATTCATCCACATCCAATTCTTTCAGCTCCTCATATTATGAATATTCTTCTTAAGTCAGAAAACTACCCTATGTTAAAAAATGACAAGGGATAATTAACAAGATTATTACATATCTAGAAAAAATAATTATATATAAAAATCAACCTCTTAATCTGATTTCTCCTTCTTTGTTCCATTCCCCTTCTCCTTTTTGGTGTTCTAAATTAATAGGGCATATCAAAGTTAGAAAAATGGCCATTAGAAACACGCCATTTTTTTTGACTAAACCCGCCATTTTTAATGGCAGGTTTCTGAAGTACACATACCCCCTAACTGGTGTATTTCAAAATAGGGTGCATCAAAGTCAACCAAACCCTCCATTTTTCAATGGCGGGCTTCAATCCAAACCCGCCATTTTTCAACGGCGGGCTTCAACCCAAACCCACCATTTCAAACCCGCCATTAAAAATCAAAAAAAAAACACTTATTTCACATCAAACATGTCAAAGTTAACATGAAATAAGTGGGTTTTTTCAAATAAAGTATTTAAAGGCTTCTGCCACCTGTCCATGTCATCCACCCCTCAATTCCAACCTCCTCCCACCTCCGACCTCATTGCAAATTTCTTTACTTCCAGCCTGTTAGAATTCTAGTCTTATATTATTGTGTTGCCTAATACTTGAGTGCAACCATTTATTAAGATTTATATTCTTTTATTCTGCTCTAAGTGTTATGTCTAGTGTGATCTCTATAATAAGCTTGTTAGTCTTATTTCCAGTATCATCTTTATCATTAACTACAGTAGCTTTTACCATAAGTATGATTGTCTAGTGATGTCTTTATGTTGGTCCGGCAGTACCATCTCTAGTGCCTCCTTTATCCTTCATCTACAGTGGCCCACTTCCTAAGACTTATATATCTGTGACATCTTGTGTGTTCCTGATAATCCTTATTCATTACTGTTATTCATTACATCTTTTCTTAACCACTGGTCAGCCACACTTTACTTACTCTATTTAAGCCTGTGCTTGACCTGGTAAAATACCATCATCTGTTCTTCCCTACACTGAACCGGAGTGCCCCCTTGACTCCCAAGATCTGCTCCTCTTGGCATCACAAGATCTTTCCTCACCTCCTCTTAATTGTTTCAACCGGAGCCTTGAACTCAAACCTCAACACAGCCTCATAATAAAAAGATTCACCACTCTCATCACTTTATCACTCTCATCATCACTCTCATCAATTTATCACCCTCATCACTTTATCACTCACCACTTTATTTCTCTCATTGCTTCATTGCTCTCATTGCTTCATTGCTCTCATCACTCTACTTCCAAAAAGAACTTGTACCTCCAACCTCATCCAAAGAATCCAATCATTGTTTTATTGCTCTTGTCACTTTATTGCTCTCATCACTTCATATCCCTCATCAATTTATCTCACTTTTCACTTTATCCCTCTCATCATTGTATTGCCCATACTCTTTCCAAATGGCCCCTCAGCAAACCTCCCCCCACAAGTCCACACAAAAGTCCAACACACCAAAGCAAAAATTACCAGGGAGCTCCACAACAAACAATACTCCCCAATCAGCTTCCAAGGGCTCAAACAATCCTCCCCCATCAGCTTGAAAGGGGTCAAGTAAGCTCAAGAGAGCTGATCACATCATCCTGGTCAACTGGCTCAAAATTCCCTCCAACTATGATGCCTGCTTTGGATTGGACAATGAAACAGACATTGGACAACCTCCATTATCTAAGGTCAATGGTTATTGTGGAAAATGAAATAAGTGAAAAGCTAGCTGCGCGCAACTATCCTGTGAAACCTACATGTGACATCTTTCAACAAGTTTTATTTAGTCTTCACTTGCCCCTCCACGTGTTCTGCTTTTTTCTTTTCCTCATCTGTTTCTCCTTCCTCTTTGACCACCAGATCTGTTCCTCCTTTCCTGCCTGCCTGCCTGCCTGCCTGCCTGCCTCCACCGAGCCACCTTCCCAACTGCATCACTGACCGTGATTGCCTGTCAGATTCTCCCTTTTTCTACAGTTATCTCCTGATGGCCAATGAACTCAAGAACAAAACAAAAGGTAGGCTGGATCTGTCATCCAAAAAGATGAGGGAGAGATTCAAGAATTATCAAGCCAAGTACAAACAGGCCCACTCCATGTCAATCTCCACCCACTTTGGTATCACTTACTCTTACAAAGCCAAGGGAATCAACTTGGTGGTTGATAAGTTGGACTACATTTGTCCTTTTTATATTCAAATGGATGAAATCTTTGGAAAGAAGGCTAACATCACCCCTTTTGCCGCTTTTGATTCCCAACAATCTGATTCAGTTCATGCTGAGGACTTGGCTGGGAATGCTCAGCCTAGCAATGGTGATCCTGAAGAAACCTTTGCCTTGGAGTGGCCCCCATCCAATGCCCAGGAGGATATTCAAATGCAATCAGCTCCAATCACGTCTACTTCCGCGTTGATTTATGTGTCAAACCATACCTTGGACCCCTCCCCTCCTTCTTTGGATTGCTCTCTTCCTGGGTTAGCAGATCTCATCAACCTTGCTGATGCAGAAAAAGATACTCCTCAGTCTCCATTACCCTCAACATTGGTTCAAGTAAGGAACCAAGCTCTTTTCTCTTCAGTCTGGTTAATCCTGACTGATTTAGATTGTAAAAAAACAGGCTCATCCATTCCAGAATGGCCAAAAACTCAAGCCAATGGGGCCTCCCACATTGCCTTTGAGCACTAGTGACAACTTTCAGACTCAAAAATCTTCTGCCAAGGGTAAGAAAAAGGCCTCCAATTCCATCAATATCAACTCCAAAAGTCATAAAAAAAAGGAGAAACACTTCTGGTTTTTCAGGCTTTGAATAAATCATGGAGAAGCAAGATTCATGTAAGTCCATTTTTTGAATATCCTTGCTTTCAAAATAATGCTCATTGCTTTTACCCTGCAAAAAACAGTCAAATCACAAATTGAATCCAAAAACCTTGAGTTTGAAAAACAAAAGTGGGATTTTCAACTGGCCATGGATGTTCAAAAGCAGAAAGCCAAGAGTTTGGCTCATCAAAAAAAATGGGATGCTGAGTGGAAGTTGAAACAGGCTGAGCTAGAGTTTCAAAAAGAGGAAAAGGAGAAGGATTGACAGCAAGCACAACTGGAAAAGGAGAGGGAACAACTTGAAACCAAAAAAAAGGATAATGTATCAGTAGCCTTGGCTTGCATTGGTAGCAGTAGAACAGTAAATGAAATACAGCAGATAACTCAAATTCTGGGCTTGTAAATATATTTGCATTGGTGAAAGAAAAATAAAAAAAATATTTTTGATTACAACGTTTGAGAGTATTCTTAACCCCACCAACATACAGATCTTTTTTATTTTTTTTATTTTTTTTTTCTAGATTAAATTTGGCCATTATTCAAGTCCCTACAAGTGTTTCTAGTTGTTTGATTAATTTGAAGTGACATGGCCATTCTGGTATGGGTTGCTGTGTCCCAAGCAGGAAAGGTACAGTGCTTGTACTTATTAGCTTCCCAAACCATTTTGAATATACCTTTTTGCTTGAAATCAATTCCAAAGCCAAGGTCAGGAAAAACAAATTGGCCATCCAATACTTGATATTTGTCTTTATTTTCAATAAGTTGACCATTTGATTTCATGGTTGGAACCACAAGTAAAAAGGAGTAGCCAGAGATGTTGCCTTTGTAAATATGAGGAGAGTTGTGAAAAGAATCTGAGGTGAAAGTGATGTGTGGGGAGCAATCAAAAGGTGTAGGCTTGGAACCAAATTCCAAAAAAGATAAAGAGGGGATTTTGTTGTCCTTCATGGTATCACGGTTTGATTCAAAGGAAAGTTTGGCCAAATTGCAAAACATTTGTCCTAGAATTTGGGATACTTTGTTGGCCTTAAGGTTGAGGAAAGCATACTCTTGAGGAGAAGATCTAATAGATGATTTCTTTTGAACCATGAAGGAAAGTGGTGACAAAGTTTATGTCCTTCTTATCTTGTTCTGAGAGTTTATACAAGGGAAAAAATTCAATTATTGCAACCAGGGCTTGGTGATCAGATTGATTGAGGACAATTAATTTTCCATGGTGGAAGAAATGTAACCATTTCATTGTTTGTTTTGCTTGCTCAAACTCTTCCTGGGTGGGTTTTTGACTATCCTTTTTCTTATTGGCAACAATTGAAGGGTAAAGATCCAAAGGACATGGTTTCCGACCAGACCAGACCAACTTTTCATTAATACCTTCCTCAGTAACTTCCAAAAACATTTCTGAATCCCAATGTTGAAGCCTTTTTTGGCAAGCAGCCCGACTCTTCCCACATCTCTGTATTTTTTTCAAGCCATCTCCTTCCATCTTGTTCCCTCCCAATCCTATACTTTGATTGGGTTGAGGAACAAGGGGAGATTTGATTTTTTTTGTAACATTTTGAGGGGGGTGGGAGAAGAAAAGTCAGTCCAATAGACATCATTGGTGAAACATGATTGAATAAAAAAATAAAACCAAACCTGGACTTAAACCCAGGGACACCGGAAGCTGAATCCCCCCCAAAAAAATTGGCATGAGTGACCATGCAACACACCAACAAGCAAAGTTATCAAAAAAATCAAAATAAAAAAAAACCTACCTTCCATGGCAAAGAACACCTTAAATAATCAAAAAAACCCTGTTTGCTTCCAGTGCAGTCCAGAGACACCTAAAAAGAAAAAAAGATAAAAAAAAACCCCATCAGAAGTCAGCTCCAAATAAATCTCCAAAAAAAGGTGCAGGAGACATTGGCAATTGATTGCTTGATCAATTGCAAAACAATCAAACAATTGAGCAATTGATTGCAAATTGATCAAGCGATTGATTTGCAATTGATTGGTCAATCAAATCGCAATTGATTGGGGATTGATCAATCAATTGATCAAAACAATCAAAACCAATCAATCAATTGATAAAAACAATCAAAAACAATAAATCAATTGATCAAAACAATCAAAACCAATCAATCAATTGATCAAAACCAAATTGATTGATTGATCAATCAATTAGGATTTGGTTGATCAATCAATCAAAACCAAATCAATTGATCAATCAATTAGGATTTGGTCAATCAATCAAAACCAAATCAATTGATCAATTAATTAGGATTTGGTCAATCAATTGATTCCTAATTGATTGGTGGGGGTTGGTCAAGCAAGGCAGGAGGAGGAAGGGGGGAGAAAGAGAAGGGAGGGGCTTACCACATGAGGAGGGGGATGCAAGTGAGATGAGGTGGAGCTGAGAGAGAAGACTTGGGGGGAGTTCAAAGGAGAGGTAAGCAAGGGTGTTTTAGTGAGTGGAAAGAATGAGGGAAGGGGACTTACTGAGTCTGTTGGTGAGTTGTATGGTGGATGTTTTGGGGAGCTTGGTGAGGTTGGTTAGGTTGCTGAGGTGAAGGAGGTGGTTTGATGAGGAGGAGGAAGGAAGGTGACCAGTGTGTGAGTGGGGTGAGGTGGAAGTGTTGAAGCGGTGAGGTGGAGGGGAGAAGTGGGTGGGCTGGCAAGTGGTGGGGTATGGGGTGGAGGTTTTTTTTGATTTTGTGTAAGTCCACTAAGAAAAAAAAACCAACTCAGCCTGGAAAATTGGGTGAAAAACCAAAAAAAAAACTTACTGTGAAGTTATTTTTCACCTATTTAAAAATCAAACATGACTCATCAAAGCAAGAAAGGATGAGAGGACAAATCTCCTCTCTCATAGAAAAAGATGAGGGACAAGATGAGACAGGGATTACTTGAGGTAGTTCAGGAATATCATCTTCAAATATTTTGTCCCATTCATCTTTTATGCCCGCCAAAAGATGGTGAAGGATTACACAAGTGACAATCCAGTTGATGAGGAACTTCATGTCTTTGGGGTTTTGAAGCTGGTTTTGCATTTCCCTTAAGCTGGCCCATCTTCCTTTCAGGACTCCTATGGAATTCTCAAACCAAACTTGTGATTGGGCAAGATGATAGTGGAAATTGGTTTTTCCTTGATTGTTAGATGAAACGTTCCAGTATGCTGGAACCACATATTTGCCACTAGCAAAAGCTGAATTTGCCAGAAGGTATTGATCTTTGTCAAAGTAGTTCCCTGGTTGTTGGGTGATTCACATCCAATTGAACACATATGAATCATCAAAAGAACCTGGAAGGCCAGCATGGAGGGATATGAGCTTCTTGTTGTTATCACAAACAAGTTGTAGGGCCATGGAGTATCTAAAAAAAAAGATGAAACATATTTGGTCAGTGGTGTGATCAAAGGTGTTATCAAAGTCATTGGAAAAGACATGAATCAGTTGCCTTTTTTTGCAATCAAAATAGTGGTTGCCATCTAGCTTGGGTTTTTGACTCAAGGGGATGGTGGTTCCATCAACCAACCCAATGCAACCAGGGAAGCCTTTTGTATCCATTAATTGAGATATATCCTTGCGTTCTTCTTTGGTTGGCCAAGAAAGGACTGAGTAACGTAAAGATAGGATAGCAATAATGACTCTTTTGGTGTATAAGTCAATGCTTCCATAACTGAATGAGAATGGATTTTCCAATTGATGGATTGCTGCTCCATTTCCATTTGATCCCAATCTAAAAAGAGAAACAGTGAGTTGTATGGCTGGATTGTGTTGAGTATTCAGAGAATTGTTCTCAAATATGTGGTGGTCTTCAATCATCTCCAAAAGTTTTATGAATGAAGGCAATAGAGTTTTGAACAGTTTCTGGAAGCTCAAGTTGGGGATGAGATGAAGCTTTTTCCTTTCATACATAGGGTTGTGAAGGGTGTGTATTCTTGGAACCATGTATTGCTTTTCCAACAGATAATTCAAAGCTAACCAAGTTGATTCCAAATTGGAGTCTGAATCAGAGTCTGAATGGGAGTCAAACAGTAGCAAAAGTTCAGTCAGCTTTTTTGCTTTTTCAACTTGCTGGAGGGAAGTTTGATTGGACATGTTGAGAAAGATTGTGATGTGATGTGGGGTGATGAGATGATGATGGGATTTGATTTGTGTGAAGACGGAGATGTGAAGCAATGGAGATGAGATGTGTGTGGTGCAATGGAGATGTGACCGGTATGGATTTGCTGATGTGGATGGGTGTTTTAGAGGTGATAAATGGTGGATGGATGATGATGCATAAATGGCAGGTTTAATGGAAGGTTTGATTTTTGAAATCCACCATTTTCATGAAGACCGCCATTTAAAAATACACCAGTTAGGGGGTATGTGTATTTCAGAAACCCACCATTAAAAATGGCGGGTTTGCTAACTTTGATACGCCCTAATGGCAGGTTTCATGAAAATGGCGGTTTTCAAACCTCAAACCAGCCATTATCATCCATCTACCATCTATGTCATGGAAAAAACCTATCCACACCTCCAACTCATCAAATCCATATTCATGACACACATCTCATCTCCATTGCTTCACATCTCCATTGCTTCACATCTCCATCACTTCACATCTCCATTGTCCCATATCTCATTGCTTCACATCTCCATCACTTCACATCCCCATTGCTTCACATCTCCATTGCTTCACATATCCATCACTTCACACACATCCCATAATCATCAAGTCACCATATTTCTCAACATGTCCAATAAAACTTCCTGGAAGCAAGTTGAAAATGCAAAAAACCTGACTGAAATTTTTTTATTATTTGACTTGGATTCAGACTCCAATGTGGAATCAACTTGGTTAGCTTTGAATTCTCTATTGCAAAAGAAATACATGGTTCCACAAAGGAACACTCTCCACAACCCTATGTATGAAATGCAAAAGCTTCACCTACTGCCCAACTTAAGCTTCCATCAACTGTTCCAAACTTTATTGCCTTCTTTCATGAAACTTTTGGAGACAATTGAAGACCACCACATCTTCCAGAAAAATTCTAGGAATCCTCAAAGCAATCCAGCTATCCAACTGGCTGTTTCTCTTTGTAGATTGGTATCAAATGGAAATGGAGCAGCAATTCATTGATTAGAAAATCTATTCTCAGTTAGTTATGGATCCATTGACTTATACACCAAAAGAGTAATTATTGCTATCCTATCTTTCCGCTGCTCAGTCCTTTGTTGGCCAACCAAAGAGGACCACAAGGAGATATCTCAAGTAATGTAGGCTGAAGGCTTTCCTGGTTGAATTTTTTTTTTGATGGAACCACTATCCCCTTGAGTCAAAAACCCAAGCTAGATCGCAACCATTCTTTTGATTGGAAAAAAAGGCAATTGATTCATTTCCTTTCCAAATCCTTTGATAATACACTGACCAAATTTGTTTTATTGATTTGTATAGATACTCTGTGGCACTAAAACTTGTTTGTGATAACAACAAGAATTTCATATCCCTCCATGCTGGCCTTCTGGGTTCTTGTCATGATTCATATTTTTTCAATTGGATTTGTATTGCCCAACAACCAGATAACCAATTTGATCAAGATCAATACCTTATTGCAGATCCAGCTTATGCTAGTTGGAAATATGTGGCTCCAGCATACTGCAATATTTCAACCAATGATCAAGCCAAAACTGATTTCAACTATCATCTTTCCCAATCATGAGTTTGGATTGAGCATGCCATAGGAATCCTGAAAGGAAGATGGTCCAGCTTACAGGAGATGCAAAACCAGCTCCAATCTTCCAAAGAAATGAAGTTACTCATCAACTGAATTATCAGTTGTGCAATCCTTCACAACCTTCTTGCCAACATCAAAGATGAATGGGACAAAATATTTGAAGAAGATATTCCTGATCCTCCTCAAGTCATCCCATCCTCATCTTATACCTCATCTGTGACCATGAGAGATTGGATTCTACCACTCACACTTGCTCACTTTGAGGAGTAGCATTGGTTTTTTAAATATGTAAAAAATAACATCACCATATTTTTTTGGTTTTGGTTGTTTAACCCAGAATCCTAGTCTGACTCCCTTTTTTTTTCTTTTTTTTTTGGTGGACTTAGACAAAAACCAGAACAAAAAATTCCAAACCAACCACCTCACCCAACCAAAACACAGGTCCAATTCTCCCTCCTCCTCACAAAACCATCAACTCACCAAACCAAACCACCAGTCCACACCTCCCTCCTCCTCACCAAACAACCTCACCATCCACCTCCACCTACCTCTGAGTTCACCCAGTCATCCTTCTCCTTATTCTTCTTTGCTCAGCACCTTAGGTAAGCCCCCCCTCCTCCTCCTCCTTTTACAAGTTCCAGGACGTTCATCTTTCCTTTCTTGGCCCCACTGGTAAGCACCCTTGCTCAGCACCACCGGTAAGCACCCCCCCTCCTCCTCCTGCTCTCCTTCTTCCCCCTCCTCCTGCTCCCCATCTTCCCCCACCACCACCTTGTCAGGCAACTGGCAAGCAAATTTTCCATTGCTTGAAAATTCACTGACCGGTGACCTGCCCCCCCCCTTCAGCTCCTCCTCCTCCTCCCAGTTCTTTAGAAGTTGACTGAATTTTTTTTTTGGTAGGAGATTACCAGTAATGTTCTTGTTATTTTCTATTTTGGTTGATCATCGAAGTGGTTTATACAGGACTAATGACTTTTTTTTGCTTTTTTTTTATTCAATCCAACAAAATTGGACATTCCACCGCTTTTACCACCCTTTCTTGATGGCCCATTCTTTGCCCACCAAACTCAAAATGTTACAAATAATGGATTTCCATCTTGATCCTTACCCCAATCAAAGTATACAGTTGGGAGGGAAAAAGATTGAAGGAGATAGTTTGAAAAACATACAGAGAAGTGGGAAGAAAAGGGCTTGCCAGAGAAGGAGGGCTCAAATGTGGGATTCTGAAATTTCATTGGAATTGACTGAGGAAACAATTGATGAAAAGATTGTTTGGTATTCATGAAAAGTCCATGAAAATCAATAGAAAAACTCAAAACACTAGCAAGGAATTGGCAAGTGGAAAAATATATCTTAGGGAAAAAAATATAAAAAAAAATAAAAAAAATTTGTTCATTGGTGGTGTTAAAAATACTCTCAAACATTGTTGCAATCAAAAATAATTTTTTTGATTTTGTTTTTAAAATTTTTATCAAGGTAAATATATTTACAAACCAAGAAATCAAGTAATTTCTTTTATTTCATCCACAGTTCTACTGCTACCAATAAATGCCATGGCTAATGATAACCTATCTTTTTTTTCTGTGGCTAGCCTTTCCCACTCCTTTTTTAGTTGGTCTTGCTCTTGATCCTTCTCCTTTTCCTCTTTTTGAAATTTGAGCTTTGCTTGTTTGATTTTCCACTCAGAATCCAGCTTGTGTTTATGAGCCAAACTCTCATCTTTCCAATTTTTGAAATCCATAGCCAGTTGAAAATCTCACTTCTCCTTTTCAAATTGAAGTTTTTTGGATTCTATTTGTGATTTCACTGTTTTTTGGAGGGGAATAGGAATGAGCTTGATTTTGAAAGCAAGTAAAATCAATCAATGAAACAAATTGAATCTTGCTTCTCCATGATATCCTCAAAGCCAGAAAAATTTGAATTTTTTCTCCCCTTTTGAAGGCTATTAGGGTTGAGGTTGATGGAATTGGATGCCTTTCACTTTCCCTTTGCAGAGGATGTTTGTGTGGGAACATCATTGCTCTCATTTGAAGGGGATGTGGGAGGCCCCATTGGCTTGAGTTTTTGGCCATTCAGGAATGGATTAGCTTGTTTCTTTCAAATCAAAATCAGTCAGGATTAAACAGAAAGAAGAGAAAAGAACTTGGTTCCTTACTTGAGCAGATGTTGATGGTAATGGTGATATGGGAATGACAACCTCCTCATTGGCCAAGTTCTCTGGTTCTTCCACCCCAGGAAGAGAGAAATCAAGAGGAGTAAGTGAGGGTTCCAAGGTTGGGTTTGACTCATCAATCAATGCAGAAGTAGACGTTATTGGAGCTGATTGTGTTTGAATATCCTCCTTGGCATTGGATGGGGGCCACTCAAAGGCAAAGGTTTCATCAAGGTCCTCATTGCTAGGCTGAGCATCCCCAGCCAAGTCCTCTAGATCAACTGAATCAGATTTTTGGGCGTCAAAAGCAGCTAGAGGGCTGATGTTTGCCTTCTTTCCAAATATTTTATCCATTTGAATATAAAAAGGACAGATGGAGTCCAACTTATCAACCACCAAGTTGATTCCCTTGGCTTTGTTGGAGTTGGTGATACCAAAGCAGGTGGAGATTGACATGGAGTGGGACTTTTTTTACTTGGCTCAATAATTCTTGAATTGCTCCCTCAGTTGTTTGGAAGAAAGTTCCAGCTTACCTTTTTTTTATTCTTGAGTTCATTGGCCATCAAGAGATAACCATTGACCTTAGAGGATGGAGGTTGGCCAACACGTGTTGCATTGTTGGATCCAAAGAAAGCATTGTAGTTGGAAAGAATTTTGAGCCAGTTTACCAGGATGATGTGATCAGCTCTCTTGAGCTGACTTGAGCCTTTGGCAGCTGATGGGGGAGGATTTTTGGATGTTGAGTTCCTGGGAGATGTTTGCTTTGGTTGAGTGGACCTGCGGGGGGAGTGTTGCTGAGGGGCCAATTAAAAAGAGTAAGCGGGATGAAGTGATGAAGCAATAAAGCAATGACAGTTAGGATGTGATGAAAGGGGGGATGAATTGATGAAGAAATGAAGCAATGAGAGGATGGATGTGATGAAAGCAATAAAGTGATTACAGTGATAAAGCAAGGTGAGAGTGATGAAGTGATGAAGCAATGAGAGTGATGATGTGAAGAAGCAATGAGAGTGATGAAGTGATGAGGATAGCAATGAAGCAATGAGAGTGATGAAGTGATGAGGATAGCAATGAAGCAATGAGAGTGATGAAGTGTTCCAATAAGGTTGGAGGATGGAACCAGGGGTGATGATGTGGAATGACACGTGGTTTAGCTGTTGAAGGCCTTTATATACTTTATTTGAAAAAAACCATTTATTTTCAGGTAAATTTTACATGTCTGATGTGAAATAAGTGGGTTTTTTGATTTTCAATGGCGGGTTTGAAATGGAGGATTTGAGTTGAAACCCGCCATTAAAAATGGCAGGTTTGCTTTACTTTGATATTCCCTAATGAAATCTGAATAAATAGGTGAAAATTATTAATTATGAAATTTGATAATTTGCTTCATTTTATTTGGCCCTTTTATTTAGGTTGGTAAGCTATGGAGCAATTCTTTTGTATTTTTAGTTTAAAACGGGATCTCCAGAAAATAGGTACAAACAGAGAGCCTTTATTTCTAAAAATATCAAGAGGGGCACCATTTTGAATTAACACAACTTGAAGAAAAAATTCAAATTCATTGGCAGTTGAGATGGTGGTTGTCTTAATGAAAACTTCCAGTTTTGAAAATCAATCTACTCCATCAACAATATCCCAAAAAAATTGACTCTGGATTTTCACTTCTCTCTCTCTTTGAAAACCCTTTTCCATCTTTCAAGATGCATTCTTTATTTCTTTTTGGGTTGTGATAAATTCACAATCCCAGGTAATGAATGGGCAAGAGACATTTTTCACAACCCATTTTATTTTTTAACAGAGGTTCAAGACTCTTTTATTCATGAACAAGACCATTCACAACACATGCAAACCCCTGGGTGTTGTGTACTGCTTGTTCAAAACTCATTTGTGTAGTGAAAAAGGGTTCAAATTTTTTATTTTTATTTATTAATAGGGCCATGAATGTTCATTCATGATCCTGGAGCTGTGAAATTTTCACAATTTCTTTTATTGTTTTTTTTATTTTTTTTAAACTTTTTTTGAATTTTTTTTTTTTAGTTTAATTTTTTATTTATTTTTATTTAATTCATTTTTATATTTTATTTTTGTCTCACAACCCTGGAGTTTTGAATGAGTTATGAATGTCACACCATGACTCCAAACAATTGTGTGGCACAGCTCACAACCCATCTGATTTGTGAATGGCTGTTCACAACTCTGTAGTTTGTGGGAATCTGTACACAACTCAAATGGGTTTTGGACCATGCCACACAACCCATTTTTAGTTGTGTGCGGGTCTTGAATTTATCACAGACCATTCTGATGGGATATATAGACCTTTTTAAAAAAGATGAAAAAAAATATAAGAATGCTACATGCACCTATCTCATGAATGAAATTAACATATAAGGGCTTATTTAAATAGAAACATCATCAATTACAAATATAATCAAAAATCAATATTTTTTTACATAAAGTTAGTATTTCTGATGGGGTATAAATGCCTTTGTAATAATAATGATCACACATTTAGAAATTCTAAATATAAATATTCTATGAGGATAAATTCAAGATGTTTAAATTTTACAACAAACTCCATAAAGTCAAAAACCAGTAAAAAAACTTCAAAAATCCATTCTTTTGAATAAAATCTGATATTCATGGTGGAATTTAAATTCCTTTGTGATGCAACAATAAAAAAAATTCACAGATATAAATTGTTTTAGAGGACTTCCAATATTTGGGAATAGCTCAAAAAAACTCCATCAAGTACAAAAATAACAATAAAAAACATCAAAACCAAATATATTTACAAAAAAATGAATTTTTCTGGTTCATTTTAAACACATTTGTACCAAACATGAAAACACAGAAAGATTTCAAAAAATAATATTTTGATTTATTGCATGAAGTTTTTATTTTTTCAATATTCTTATTTTGTTTGAATGTTTTTTACAAATATTTCTAAATTCCATCACAAATTAATAGGGCTTATCAGAGTTAAGCAAACACGCCATTTTTTAATGGCGGGTTTCAAACGAGATCCGCCATTTCAAACCTGCCATTAAAAATCAGAAAAACCCACTTATGTCACATCAGATGTGTCAGAGTTCCCTGGAAATAAGTGTTTTTTTTCAAATAAAGTATTTAAAGGCTTCCACCACCTGTCCACGTCATCCACCCCTGGCTTCCCACCTCCTTCTAACTCCAACCTCATTGGAAAAAATTTTGATTCATCACTCTTCATCTCTTCATCACCATCCTCATCACTTCATCACTCTCATCACTTTATCACTTTCATCACATCCAGCTAACTCTCATCGGATCACTATCCTGATAAGTTCATCACTCTCATCTGTTTATCACTTTCATCACATCCAGCTAACTCTCATTGGATCACTATCCTAATCTTTTCATCACTATCATCTGTTTATTGCTTTCATCACATCCAGCTAACTTTCATTGGATCACTATCCTGATCAGTTCATCACTCTCATTTGTTTATTGCTTTCATCACATCCAGCTAAGTCTCATTGGATCACTTTCCTCATCACTTTATTGCTTTAATCACATCCTAACTCTCATTGCTTTATCCCTCTTGTCACTTCATCACTCTCATCTCTTCCTATTCTCTTTGGTTCATCACTCTCATCCTCTCATCACATCATCACTCTCACCACTTAAACACTCTCATAGCCCTTCATCCCTTCATCCCTCTTACTATTTTTAAATGGCCCCTCAGCAATCCTCCCCCCTCAAGTCCACTCAACAATCCAATGGACCAAAGAAAACTTCCCCCAGGAACTTAACATCCAACAATCCTCCCCTCATCCTGGTAAACTGGCTCAAAATTCTGTCCAACCACAATGCTTGCTTTGGATTGGAAATTGAAACACACATTGCCCAACCTCCATCCTCTAAGGTCAATGGTTATCTCCTGATGGCCAATGAACTCAAGAACAAAACAAAAGGTAAGCTGGATCTGTCATCTAAACATATGAGCGAGCAATTCAAGAATTATTGATCCAAGTACAAAAAGGCCCACTCCATGTCAATCTCCACCAGCTTTGTTATCACTGACTCCAACAAAGCCAAGTAAATTAACTCAGTGGTTGATAAGTTGGACTCCATTTGTCCTTTTTATATTCAAATAGATTAAATCTTTGAAAAGAAGGCCAAAATCACCCCCCTAGCCGCTTTTGATGCCCAAAAAGTCAATTCAGTTGATTCTGAGGACTTGGCTGGAGATGCTCAGCCTAGCAATGGTGATCCCAAAGAAACCTATGAGTGGCCCCCATCCAATTCCAAGGAGGATATTCAAACACAATCAGCTCCAATCACGTCTACTTCTGTGTTGATTGGGGATTCAACCCCAACCTTGGACCCTTCCCCTCCTTTTTGTGATGGCTCTCTTCCTGGGGTGGAAGAACTTGAGAACTTGGCCAATGAGGAGGATGTCATTCCTGCATCACCATTGCCATCAACATCTGCTCAAGTAAGGAACCAAGTTCTTTTCTCTTCTGTCCAGTTAATCCTGACTGATTTAGATTTGAAAGAAACAGGCTCATCCATTCCTGAATGGCCAAAAACTCAAGCCAATGGGGCCTCCAACATCCCTTTCAAATGAGAGCAATGATGCTCCCACACAAACCCCCTCTACAAAGGAAAAGCAAAAGGCCTCCAATTTTATCAACATCAACCCCAATAGCATTCAAAAGAGGAGAAACACTTCAAATTTTTTGGTCTTTGAGGAGATCATGGAGAAGCAAGATTCAAGTAACCCCATTGGATTCTCCTTGCTGTCAAAATCTAGCTCATTCCTATTCCCCTCTGAAAAACAGTGAAATTGCAAATTGAATCTGAAAAACTTCAGTTTGAAAAGGAGAAGTGGGATCATCAGCTGGCTATTAATTTTCAAAAGCAGAAAGCCAAGATTTTGGCTCATCAGTCAAAATGGGATGCTAAGTGGAAGTTGAAACAGGCTGAGCTAGAATTTCAAAAAGAGGAAAAGGAGAAGGATTGACAGCAAGCACAACTGCAAATGGAGAGGGAACAACTGGCAACAGAAAAAAAGGATATGTGGTAAGTAGCCATGGCATGCATTGGAAGTAGTAGAACAGTAGATGAATTAAAGCAGATCACTCAAACTCTGGGCTTGTAAATATATTTGCTTTGATGAAAAACTTAAAAAGAAAAAAAAATCATTTTTGATTACAACAATGCTTAAGACTATTTTTAACCCCACCAATAAAAAAATATTTTTTATTTTTATTTATATTTTTTTCCTGGAGTATATTTCCCCACTCCCCAAGTCCCTGCAAGTATTTCTAGTTGTTTTTTTATTTGAATTGACATTGCCATTCTTGTATGAGTGGCAGTCTCCGCAGCAGGAAAATTACAGTGCTTCTACTTATTTGCTTCCCAAACCATTTTCACTACACCTTTTTGCTTGAAATCAATTCCAAACCCCAGGTCAGGAAAAACAAAATGGCCGTCTGATACTCCATATTCATCTGTAGTTTCAATAAGTTTTCCATTAGATTTCTTGGTTGGAACTGCAAGTAAAAAGGAATACTCAGAGATTTCACCTTTGTCAATGTGAGGTGAGTTGTAAAAAGAGTTGGATGTGAAGGTGACATGGGGAGAGCAGTCAAAGGGAGTAGGCCAAGAACAAAATTCAAGTGATGAGAAGGAGGGGATGCCATTTTCCTTAATTTTTAACAGTTTGATTCAAAGGGAAGTCTGGCCAAATTGCAAAATTTTTGTCCTAAAATTTGACAGACTTTGTATTCCTTAAGATTGAGAAAAGCATACGCTTCAGGGGAAGATTGAATAGATGATTTCTTCACATAGCATCCAAATAACTCAAAGGGTTCCCTCAATCTTTGCCATCCAATTTCCCACATTTTTCCACCCCAAGATCTTGAGGGACCAACCGTGTTGAAAAATTTTTTTGACTTGTGAAGGACAGTTTTCACAAATTTGATGTCCTTCTTGTCTTGATCAGAAATTTTATCCAATGGGACAAATTCAATTATTGCAACAAGAATTTTGTGATCAGAATTATTGAGAACAATTACTTTTCACAGTGGAAGAAATGGAATTGCTTTATTGTCTACTTGGCATGTTCAAACTCAGCCGGTGAGGGTTTTCAATTGTTCTTTTGGTTTTCAGTAGTAATTGCAGGATACAGATCCAAAGGTTGTAGTTTCCGTTCAGAAAATACAACCTTTTCATTGATGTCCCCCTCTGCAAGTTTCAAAGAGATTTTGGAGGCCCTCATTTGATCCTTCTTTTGCTTCAAAGCCCTCTGCTTGCCACCTCTCTTTATGTTTTTCACCTCATTTCCTTCCATCTTGTTCCCTCCCAGGCAAATTCTCCGCTTGGGGTGAGTATCAAAAAGGGATTCAATTTGAAGTATAACATTTTGAGTGCGGTGGGAGAAGGGATGGAATTGAAGGAAAAGGGGTCAAAGAAGGGTTACAAAAAAAAATGTTAGTCATATGATCACCAAAAAACAACCAAAAACAAATAAAAAACAATTACTGGGCGTGGGTGTGAACTAATTGGGCCTGGCTTATCAAAAAAAAATAAATAAAGAAAAATAAGTTACATCATCAAAAAAAAACATTATTGGGGGCAAACCAATTGGGTTGGGCTTTGGGTTGGGCCTTGGGTTGGGCTGAGTCTGCAAGGGGGGGCAGGTGCCAGTGGAAAGGCAAGGGAGGGGGGTGGCTTTGGGGGGATCAAGGGGGGGTGTCATAACCACAACTCGACTCAGCCTTACTCAACCCTCAGTCACACTCAACCCTCAGCCACTCACAGTACAATCTACCTTCCACTACATACTGCATATCCCCTAGGTAATCTCCCAGGCATACTCTCCACCTCTCTATGGCTTGGTTCATCTCTATCTCTCCTTCAAACTCTATCTGGTAGGAGAAGTACACAGTCAACCCATATTACATACTCCTGGCTGGACAACCCATAACCCAGTCCAGTACATGACCTTCCTGGACAGGCCCATACTCAATCTGTCAAGCTACAACCTCCAGCCCATTTGGTCAACACATGTAATGCCATGGGCCTCTTAGACCATCAACAGTCATCCCTCCTCAAGGCCTCCTCCCAGTTCTCACATATACTGGCCTCTCCTCTCCTCCTGGACTAATTCCCCCCAAGGAATTAGTATACTACTTCTTATTGGTTAGTCCCCCATCCAATAGGTGTCATCTCAGCACAAGAAAGCCAACCAGCCTACCGTACTCATCTCACCTATCCTCTTGGTGTTACTCCTACAGGATTCCCTTACCCACATCCTTCAGAGCCCTACTCCTGGATTTCTCTTCTCCTCATTGTCATTACGCTATGTCTACTCTTCATATGCAATCAATCTCTTTGTCTCTATCCTGAGTTCTGTGAGCAGTAGTGCCCGTGCCTTCAGCCCCTTGCACGCCAGGGGCTGTTGTGACAGGGGGGAGGGCAGACCAAGTTGGCAGCGGGGATGGTGGCCAAGGAGGGCTTGTTGGGGGCGGGGCCAATCAGCAAGGGAGGAGGCAAGGAGGCCGGAAAGCAAGGGGGGAGTCAAGGAGGCCAGCAAGGGGGGATGGGGGGCAAGGAGGCAAGGAGGCCAGAAAGGGGGGATGGGGGAGGCAAGGATGCCGGCAAGGAGGCTGGCAAGGGTGGGGGGGGCAAGGAGGCCAGCAAGGGTGGGGGGGGGGCCAAGGAGGTTGATTTGGTGGCAGGGTCAACAAGCAAGGGGCAAGGCAAGGAGGCTGGCAAGCAAGGGGGGGGAAAGGAGGCTGGCAAGCAAGGGGGGAGGCAAGGAGGCCGGCAAGCAAGGGGGGGCAAGGAAGGGGGGAGAGGGGAGGTGTTGGTGAGTGAGTGGGAGGGAGTGAGAGGGGGTGAGAGGGAGGGAAAAGCGGAATGAGGAGGAGGGGGGGGAGTTTACCTGGGGAATCAACCAAGGGGGTGGGGGGGGGCTGAAAGGGGATTGAGGTGGATGAATAAACCTATGAGCATTGGATGATGGGGAGGATGAAAAGGAGGGGGGGAAGCTTACCAGGGGAGCCAAACAAAGGAGGAGGGGAGGTGGTGGGTGAGGTGGAGGTGATGGGTGAGGTGGAGGTTGTTGGTGAGGAGGAGGAAGGAGTGGACTGACCCTTGGTTTGGTGGGGTGAGGTGGGTGGTTTGTCTGGTGGTTTGGTGGGGTGAGGTGGGGGGTTTGGAAGTTTTTAGTTTGTTTTGTCTAATTCCACCCCACCAAATGAGAAAAAAGAATACTGACTCATCCTAGGAATCTTGAGTGAACAACCAAAACCATTTGTCTAAGTCCACCCCACCAAATGACAAAAAAAAAAAACAAGTGAGTCAACCAATGAATCTTGGGTGAATAACCAAAACCAAAAACATTTGGTGAAGGAATTTTTTACCTAATTCATAATCAAACACCACTCATCAAAGCAAGAAAGGGCAAGAGGAAGAACCTTTTCTCTCATAGAAGAAGATGAGGGACAAGATGAGACAGGAATGACTTGAGGGGGATTGCAAATATCATCTTCAAATATTTTGTCCCATTCATCTTTGATGTTGGCCAAAAGATTGTGAAGGATGACACAAGTGATAATCCAGTTGATGAGGAACTTCATGTCTTTCGAATTTTGAAGCTTGTTTTTCATTTCCCTTAAGATGGACCATCATCCTTTCAGGACTCCTATGGCATACTCAATCCAAACTTGTGATTGGTCAAGATGATAGTTGAAATCAGTTTTTCCTTGATTGTTGGACAAAACATTCTGGTATGCTGGAACCACATATTTCCCACTAGCATAAGCTGAATTGGCCAGAAGGTATTGATTGTGGTCAAAGTAGTTCTCTGGTTGTTGGGCAATCCGCATCCAATTGATTACATATGAATCATGACAAGAACCTGGAAGGCCAGCATGGAGGGATATGAACTTCTTGTTGTTATCCCAAACAAGTTGTAGTTCCACAGAGTATCTAAACAAACAGACAAAAGATATTTTTTCAGTGTGTGATCAATGGTGTTATCAAAGCAATTGGAAAGGATATGAATCAATTGACTTTTTTTCTGATCAAAATAGTGGTTGCCATCTAGCTTGGGTTTTTGACTCAAGGGGCTGGTGTTTCCATTGAAAAAACCAATGCAACCAGGAAATCCTTTGTTTTCCATTACTTGAGATATCTCCTTGCGTTATTTGATTGTTGGCCAAGAAAGGACTGAGCAACAGAAAGATAGGATAGCAACCATGACTCTTTTGGTGTATGAGTCAATGTTTCCATATCCAACTGAGAATAGATTTTCTAATTGATGAATTGCTGCTCCATTTCCATTTGATCCCAATCTACAAAGAGAAACAGCCATTTGGATAGCTGGATAGCATTGAGTATTCCAAGAATTGTTCTTGAAGATTTGGTGGTCTTCAATCATCTCCAAAAGTTTTATGGATGAAGGCAATAGAGTTTGGAAAAGTTGCTGGAAGCTTAAGTTGGGGAGGAGATGAAGCTTTTGCCTTTCATACATAGGTTTGTGGAGGGTTTGTCTTCTTGGAACAATGTATTGCTTTTTTAATAGAGCATTTAAAGCCAACCAAGTTGATTCCTAATTGGAGTCTGAATTGGAGTCTGAATGGCAGCCAAATACTAACAAAAGTTCAGTCAGCTTTTTTGCATTTTCAACTTGCTGCCGAGAAGTTTGATGGGACATGTTGAGATAGATGGTCATTTAATGTGTGGTGATGAGATAATGATGGTATTTGTGTGAACATGGAGATGTGAATCAATAGAGATGTGAAGCAATAGAGATGTGAAGCAATCGAGATGAGATGTGTGTGGTGTGATGTAGATGGGACCAGTATGGATTTGCTGATGTGGATGGGTGTTTTAGATGTGATGGATGGTGAATGGATGATGATGCATAAATGGTGGGTTTCATGGCGGTTTTGATGCTTGAAATCCACAATTTTCATGAAAACCGCCATTTTGAAATACACCAGTTAGGGGGTATGTGTATTTCAGAAACCCGCCATTAAAAATGGCGGGTTTGGTCAAAAGAAATGGTGGGTTTCTAATGGCAGGTTTGCTAACTCTGATATGTCCTAATGATCTTTTTTGTTACTATTTTTTTACTCTATCAATTTTGTTGTAATATATCTGAATTTTAAAATTATCCTCATAAAATAGGGTGTATCAGAGTTAAAATTTTGAAAATTTTAAAGAGCTTATTTCAGGAAAAATATCAATTTTTCAAAAAGTATTTTTTTATCAAAAAAATAAATGAATCAATGGTTTTTACTGAAAAAAATAAAATTTTGAAAAAAAAATGGATAGGCCTGAAATCAGCCATCTAATGTTTTGAAAATTCTAATTCTGATATGCCCAAATAGGTATATTTAGAAGCTCCACATCTGATCTTATTTTTGCTTAAGAGGTATTCATACCCCATAAAAAATATTAAATTTTATCTAAGAATCATTTATTTATGTATTTATTTATTAATTTTTTGTACTTTATAATGTTTTATTGAAATTGGGATGTATATGTGAGTTTTTTTCATAAAATAGTCAAATGTATAATATTTACAACTTTTTCATCTTTTAAAAAAAATATTTATATCCCATCACAAATATCAAACTTATTTTAAAAAACATTGATATTTAACATTGTTTGTTATGACTGATGTACTTTATGGATTTTTTCCTCACATCTGGAAAACAATAGGGTGTATGATATTTGAAAATTTGGAAATTTTGAATGGCTCATTCTTGAAAAATCATTTATTTTAATAAAATATTTTTTTTCCAAGATAAAGAATGAAGCTTTGTTGTTTTTGGAAGGTTTTTTTCAATCAAAAAGGGGTTTATTCCTGAAATAAGCCAATAAAGTTCTTGAAGTACTCAACTCTGATACATAATAATTGAAATACCCTTCAAAAATACTTTTATGTAGCTTCTTTTTTATCTTTTATCATTTTTGATAAAGTTTCAATTACATCCCACCGGAAATATTCCTTCTTGTTTAATGAAATTTTCTTTTTGTTGTTTTTCTTATTTTTCTCATGTTTCAAGAAGTTGTTTTTTTCAACAGAGCTAAGATTTAAATTCCTTGAAAATTGTCAATATCTATTGAACTACTGAGTTTTATTTTAACTGCATTGGTTTCCATATTTGATTTTTCCAAAATATTCTACCCCAGAAAGACCTTGCAGGGGTCTGAAGGCCACATTTTAGCCTCCCCCCAGGCCTCAACCAATGTTCAAAGGCCTCAAAATGGTTGTTCCCCCACCCAAGGGACTCTTTTATACCTTAAAAAGGTTTCCCTAACTTTAATTGCCTCAAACCAGTCCTTTTTCAATTAGCACAAACTTTCAAGATTTACATGGCTTCCTGGTGTGTCAAAACATGCCATAAGGTGTCTATTAAGTAATTAGATTACCATTTTCATTAATTTTCTTGAAATAGACATTATTTATAAAAAAATTGGTAAAACCAGATTTTCTTCAAACAAATTTGTGTATTTAGTAATCCTGGAGGTCTTAATTCAGCCCATAAATTTTTTTGGAAGTTGAGATGGGAGACCCCATTTGCTTAATATTCCAATTTTTCAAAAATATTCTGCGTCTTTTGAACAGAAATCATATATTATCTATTAAGAGATTAATTGATAAGAAATTCAATTCTAAGTTTTTATTTATTCAATTGGAACAGAGATTTGTGTTCTTGGGGAGGGGTGGTAGATTCAAATCATATTTTGGAAGGGAGCAAAACTGATTTTATTCATCTAAGCAGGGAATTGATGGATACAAAAAATTAATTGATGGATAAAAGGAAGGGCTTCACTTAGTTATGTATTCTTATTTCAATTTTTGGGGGTAAGGAGAGCCAGAGAAACATTCTTGTTATCAGATTCTGGAAAAAAAGGGGGGACAGGGGTTCCTTTTTATTTCCATTATTACTTTGAAAACTGGAAAAAAGCTCCCCCATGATTGATTGAATTGGATACTTATGCATAAGGATAATATAATAGGATGATGTTGTATTTTTGTCATAATATGTCATTCATTTTATTTTGGAAAGAGAAATTTATTCCAATTTCTCTGATACCAATTTGATCACTTGTCTTCATTGGTTTTTTTTATGCAAATACTGTAGAGATGAACCAAAAATGGGCTTATTGTACTCTGCTAAGTAGTTTTTAAAAAAATCCCTCATTGTTTTCAATTTAACATCAGACCTCATTTGTGTTACTCTTTAGCTCATTTGCCATTGGGAGATACCCATTAACCTTATAAGATGGATTTTGGCCAAAAATGTTTAATTTTTGGTCCCAAATTCAACATTATTGTTAGCAGTATTTTTGATCCATTTGGCAATAATTATATTATCAGCTCTTGTTATTTTACCTGAAAATTTTGAAAATTATTGATAAGGATGAGTGTCCAATTTTGAATTCCTTGAAGAGGTTTTCCTGGTTCAATTATTTTTTGATTATTGTCTTCACCACTTCAACATATCCTCTCCTCAGTACCATCTACCTCAGTCTAAAAGCGTGACACAAATAAAAGCACAACATCAATGGTGCAATCCACTATTTCCTCTGGCTTGCGCTGACCTTCCAATCTTGGCGACCAACTCAGTATATACTTGCAAACTTTGCAGTTAACTCCATACCGGTCAATCATCCATTATGAGATCCAATCTCTTTCCCTGGCCAATCAACAGCCTTGGACTTCCATCTTTGGTCATGCATTGTTTGTTAGTTCGCATCTACGTCTAACCAAGCCATCACTACTGTATAGTTCGCAATTGGACTAGTACCTACCCTACATACACTATTACCTCTCATTTGCATTACCTTCAACGTCACTTGCTCTTATCCCAATTTGTCATGCAATTGTACGCTCAGATTCTATTGTCTCGCACTTACGCTAAGACCTCGAATCTATACCACTGCTTCATTTCCTATTCTGTTCCTGTCATTCATTGCCTCACCGCTTCACCTGTAGTTAGCTCATCACCAGGTTGTATCTAGTCACTTCGGATTACCTTATAAGGGCTATCCCCTTGCCTGATGATTGTCTCCTCAGTTAGTTAATTTCATACGTTCTCGCATTTTGCTGCAACCTAGTTATCACATTGGACTCAGGTTGAGTTTCCTTCTTTGGAACACCTTCCATTCATCTTGCCGTTTGTTGAGTGGCATAACCAAGTTTGCACTTTGCAACTGGGTCTTGCTATTTGCACTTGCCCTTGCACTTGGTATTCCTTTGCTCTCACAATCATCTAAGAATTGCCCTATAGTACGTGGGGTGGTTGTGTGACAGTAAATTAACTAACTCAACTCATCTATTATAGCCTGCCCACCTATATAGACTTCTTCTTTTTTGATGTCATGTACTCGCTCAACCGGGAATGCTTCCCTTGCCCCTTACAATGATGAGATCCATTGGGTAGGGAGAACCAGCGCTCCTCGGGCCCAACAACCCTTAGATCCAGTTCCTCCTTCCAAATTGCCATCTGTGGAACCTCTCGATGATCCTTGGGCTCCTCCACGGGATGCTCCAACGGACCCTCTTGCGGAATTCGCAGACTCCAACCATTCTTCCAATGAAACCTTGACTCGTGGTAGACCAGGGGTTTTCACTTCTGCTCTCGAGCCCGATGCTCCAACCCTGCTTTTGACATTGATCCAGGCCCTCACTAATGGTGCCCAGCAATCTAGTCCAAGCACTCCTAGTTTTCGCACTCCGGGCATGAAACAACCTGATCACTTTACAGGAGAACACCCTCATAAGCTTAGATCCTACCTACATTCTTGTAAAATCATTTTTTCAAACGACTCCATCAATTTCCCTTACGATAGACATAAAGTTATGTATGCTTCGTCCTTCTTAGGAGGTAGAGCCTTGCAGTGGTTCAAACCATACCTTGAACTTTTATCCAACAACAGTCCCACTTGTATTCTCAACAACTGGGACAAGTTTGAGCAACAATTGTTCACCCTGTTTGGCAATCCCAATGAAGTTCAAAACGCCAAATACAAACTTAATAGTTTAGTTATGAAGGAGAATAGTAGAGCTTCCGTTTATATTTCTCATTTTTGAACCTTGCAGTCTCTCATCCAGTGGAACGAGGACGCTCTTCTATTCCATTTCCAAAAGGGTTTACCAGCACGCTTAATCAAACAGCTTGCAGTTGGGGGTCATAAGACAACCTTGCTTCAGCAGCTAATTGATTGAGTGATTGAGCTTGATAATGACTATCATGACAAGAATTGCTCTCGGCAAAACGACCATGGACCATCCACCTTGGCTCCAAAGGTGGACTACTCCTCAAAGCAAAACACGAGGAACCCAAAACCATCCAAACCAACCCCAACTTCAAACTCCAACTCGAAAGGGAAAGCCGTCGCCGACACTCTGAAGTTTTTGGACAAGGAAACCGGGATGCTTCAAAGTGAGGAACAACTGCAAAGGGAAAAGAACGGGCTGTGTATGTATTGTGGAGTTAAACATGATTTTGACAGCTGTGCAAAGCAATTAGTGCGTGAAGTGGCTAAGCATTCAAAAAATTAGCTTGTAGTTTTTCTGATACTCGCAAGGAAAACTACACATTATCTAAATCACCGCGATTAAATCTTTGCACTTGCAAGTCACTAGGTGCTCCAAGTTTGAGATTTATCCTATTCCATTCCGACAACACTCCTTATCAAGTATTACTTGATTCTGGCGCTAATTTTTCCTTCATCAGTGAATCTTTTGCCACTTCCAAAAATCTTACGCGTTCCGAGATAGATAAATTTCCCATCTATCTAGTAAGTAGTGCAACTGAACCGTCTTATTGGGTTTCCCAAAAGGCAAAATGGACCTTTGCATTTTCCAATTTCCCCAGCTTCAAATGGGATTTATTTGTCTTGGCTATACCCGGAATGGATGATACCATTCTAGGCCATGATTTCCTAGTTTACTGGAATCCGGATGTGAATTGGCAAGAAGGAGTAATTAACCTTCAAACCTCGCACCCCCAGAATGCTAACCTTTCCATCAATCAGGAATTAAACAGCCTACCTGACACTGTCATTGAGTTGGATGACACTTTTCCACCAGGAGATTTGCAATATCCTGACCTTCATTCTCAAATCCCCTCTTCAGATTTAGGAGTTATTGCTTACCTATCCAGCTTACCTCTTTCCTGTTCTTTTGAAGAGAAACATACACCAACCAAAAGGTATATTTTGAGCTCCCTAATCCTCTCGCACCATGCAAGCACCTCAAACCCAGTGCTTGAAGATGACAAGATTGAAGATTTAGAAATCATTCGAGAGTCTTTACCTTTGGTTTATCATGACTTTGCTGACGTCTTTTCAGCTGCAAAAGCAGATAAACTGCCTCCATTCCGTCCTTATGATCATAAGATCAAACTTACTGGCCCACCTCCGGCACCGGGACCAGTTTACTCTCTCTCAACGCAAGAATCAATTGCGCTTCAAGACTACATTGCAGAAAATGTAGCAAAAGGATTTCTTTGACCAAGCAATTCAAACACCGGTTCCCCTGTCCTATTTTTACCAAAAAAAGATGGACAAATTTGCCTTTGTGTTGACTACAGCAAACTGAACCAGGTAAACCCAAAGAATGCCTATCCATTACCGCCTATGTCACATCTCCTTACCCTCTTCCATGGAGCTACTCATTTCTCAAAGTTAGACCTTTGAGGTGCCTATAACCTAATTTGCATTAAGGAAGTTCATGAGTATTTAACTGCAATGAGAACCCGGTTCGGCAGCTATGAGTATACCGTCATGCCTTTTGGCCTCTGCAACGCTCCTTCCACTTTTCAACATTTTGTCAACAACATTTTTTCTGATCTTGTAGGTAAATACCTTGTGGTATATCTCAATGATATACTAGTCTACTTGAGAAACCTCAAAGATCACATTGCACATGTGCGAGAGGTGCTACAGCAACTTCGCAAGAATCACCTGTTTGCAAAACCCTCTAAGTGCGAGTTCCATTCCTCTTCTCTTCATTTTTTAGGTGTCATAGTCTCGCAGCAAGGACTATTGATGGACCCAGCCAAGAGCAAACGCATATTTGACTGGCCCCCACCTTCTTCCATTAAATCTCTTCAAGTTTTCCTTGGTTTCAGTAATTTCTATAGAAGGTTTATTGCGCGTTATGCAAAAAAAACCGTGAATCTTACTAACCTTCTTCAAAAAGACACTCCTTTTATTTTTACCAAACAAGCTGCTTTGGAGTTTGAAGCTCTGAAGAAAGCCTTCACCACTGCTCCAATACTCGCTCACTTAAATGAGCTAGCTCGCACTATTGTCAAAACAGACGCAAGCAACTATGCAATCGCAGGAGTCATCTTGCAGTTTTCTCCTTCCACTTCTCTCTTTCACCCCGTAGCTTTCAAGTCTTGCAAGTTGCTCGCTGCAGAGCTTAACTATGAGATTCATGACAAGGAACTTCTTGAAATCGTTTACTTCTTGAAGAAATGGTGTTCCTACCTTTTGAGTCTTAGGGAATCCTTTGAGGTTTTAACTGATCATAATTCTTTGAAGTATTTCATGAGTTCAAAAGTCCTCACACGTAGACAGGCGCGATGGGCCGAATACCTCTCCAAGTTCCACTTTACAATCACATACCGTCCTGGGAAACAAGCGGTAGTTCCTGATGCTTTATCACGTCGGGACGACGTTTACCCAGGGGGGGGAGAACCTTTGCCAAAAACAACCCTGAAAATGTTAGGACACTCTTCTCAACCCAATCTGCCCAACTCAGTTCAATCATTGCTTGCTTACAAGATTTGGCTTCCAAACTCCAACAAGCTCAACGCGACAACCCCAAGTGCATCAAACTTTGCAAAAGTGCAAACTTATTAGATAGTAGTTACAGTATAGATGATAATGAATTTTTAGTTTATGATAATCGTATAGTAGTACCAGATAATTCTTGCATTAAGTTAGATATCTTTGAGTCATGGCATGATTCTCCGCTTGCTGGTCATTATGGGCAGGATAAAACCTACCAACTGATTGCACAAGACTTCTACTGGCCTGGTATGACCAAAGAATTAAAAGACTATGTTAGCGCGTGCTATGATTGCAATCGTAACAAGTCCTCAAAACACTGGAAGTATGGGCTGCTCCAGCAACTTCCAATTCCGCCTCGTCCTTGGCACTCGCTGTCTATGGATTTCATCTCTCAATTACCTTCTTCTAGTGGATATGATGCTATTCTAGTAATAGTAGATTGCTTCTTGAAGATGGCTTGATTTTTATGCAGTAATGTGACGGCCTCTTCAGAAGACTTGGCTAACTTGTTCATAGACTGTGTATTTTTGAAAAATGGTCTCCCTGATAATATAGTTAGTGATTGTGGATCTCTGTTTGTCTCAAGCTTCTGGACCTTGCTATGCCAACATTTGAAGATCAATTGCAATTTATCAATGGCTTACCACCCGGAAACGGATGGGCAAACCAAGCAAGTTAATCAGATCCTAAAACAATATCTTCAAATGTATGTCGCCTATCAACAAGACAACTGGTCGCAATGGCTCCCACTAGCCAAATTTGCCTACAACAACTCCACTCATTCCTCCACCAAACAGTTGCCCTTCCAAACTCTTTATGGTAGAAACCCAACTTTCTCTTCCCTTCACGTAGCACCTTCTCAACCTGCTACCAATTACCTTGAACAAATTCAATCCCTTCAATTGCAACTTTGAACCAACCTCAAAGAAGCAAATCAGCGCTATAAGGAGCAAGCAGACCAATCTTGCACTTTGGCCCCAACCTTTGCAGTAGGATATCAAGTATGGCTCAATGCTCGCAACATTCGCAGTACTCGCCCAACTTGCAAACTCTCCAAAAGAAAACTTGGTCCCTTGAAAGTAGAATCAGTCATCTCCCCTAACGCCTTTAAACTTACTTTACCTGCGAAATGGAAAGGTATCCACCCGGTCTTTCATGTGTCTCTCCTAGAGCCAGCTTGAGTCCTATACCTGGGAAAGACTCATCCCCCTCCTGAACCGGTCACTGTCCTTGATCATCAAGAGTGGGAAGTAAGCCGTATTCTGGATTCCAGGTTACGCAAAGGAAAACTTCAATACCTTGTCAAATGGTCTGGCTTCCAGTCCGACAAAGATTGCACCTCGTGGGAACCAGCCCATCACCTTTGCAATTCACCCAATCTGGTTTGAGAATTCCATGCAAGCTACCCTTGCAAACCTCAGCAATCATGATTCTTTCCCATCCAATCCCATTCCATTCCATTCCGCATTCCATCCCATCCAATCCCATTCCATTCCATTCCATCCAATTCATTCCATTCCACTCCACATTTCATCCCATCCAATCCCATTTCATTCCATTCCACATTTATCTTACTCAATCCACTCCATTCCATATTCCATCCCATTAAAACTTATCTTATTTCACCATCATTTCATTATTTAATTCCACCATCTCACTGTTTTATTCTTTTCTCATTTTCCCCTTCATTACCACTTATTAATTAAAAAAAAAAAAAAAAAAAAAAAAAAAATAATAATAATAATAATAATAATAATAATAATAATAATAATAATAATAATAATAATAATAATAATAATAATAATAATAATAATAATAATAATAATAATAATAATAATAATAATAATAATAATAATAATAATAATAATAATAATAATAATAATAATAATAATAATAATAATAATAATAATAATAATAATAATAATAATAATAATAATAATAATAATAATAATAATAATAATAATAATAATAATAATAATAATAATAATAATAATAATAATAATAATAATAATAATAATAATAATAATAATAATAATAATAATAATAATAATAATAATAATAATAATAATAATAATAATAATAATAATAATAATAATAATAATAATAATAATAATAATAATAATAATAATAATAATAATAATAATAATAATAATAATAATAATAATAATAATAATAATAATAATAATAATAATAATAATAATAATAATAATAATAATAATAATAATAATAATAATAATAATAATAATAATAATAATAATAATAATAATAATAATAATAATAATAATAATAATAATAATAATAATAATAATAATAATAATAATAATAATAATAATAATAATAATAATAATAATAATAATAATAATAATAATAATAATAATAATAATAATAATAATAATAATAATAATAATAATAATAATAATAATAATAATAATAATAATAATAATAATAATAATAATAATAATAATAATAATAATAATAATAATAATAATAATAATAATAATAATAATAATAATAATAATAATAATAATAATAATAATAATAATAATAATAATAATAATAATAATAATAATAATAATAATAATAATAATAATAATAATAATAATAATAATAATAATAATAATAATAATAATAATAATAATAATAATAATAATAATAATAATAATAATAATAATAATAATAATAATAATAATAATAATAATAATAATAATAATAATAATAATAATAATAATAATAATAATAATAATAATAATAATAATAATAATAATAATAATAATTCTATTTTTTAACACAAAAAAAAAAAAAGAAAAAAAATATACATTAAATTACAAAGTTTCTTTTATCTCTTTTTCTGCATCCTCCAAATTTGCTGTCAATTCTGCAACCATGGACCAAAAGGTATCAAGGTCTTCATCATTGATCAATGCAGACATTCTTTGAAGTACCAGTACCTCCGTTACAATGTGCCTCTCGAAAATCTCCTTGCACCTTGCAACCCGAGCTCGCTTCGGCCGCGCATTCCATCCACCTTCCTCCAAGAGCTCTTCATACGCTCTCTTCCTTTGGCCACCCAACGTGCCTTCTCCAATATCGTCCGTCAGGCGCCTTGCATCCGTTTCGACCGGCAATACCATTTGCACCGGATCCGCTTTGCCTTGGCCCTCCATTCCTTCCGTCCCAGCCAATTCCTCCCTTCCATCTCCTTCATTTCCTTCTTCTAATTCACCTTCTTCCTCTTTGTTCTCTCCACTTCCGTTTCCTCCATTTTCCTCTTCTTGTTCCGCTGTGTTTTCTTCCTCCCTCGCTTCCTTGGTTATAACTCCTACCGGTTCTGCACCGGATACCTTGCCTCGCACCTTGGCATTCATCTGGGTCCCTGGGTTTTCAGTCGGCGGTCCCCAGTAAGGTGGTGGTGGTGGCGGTGTGTTAGTAGTGTATCTTCAAAAACAAGGCAACACTAGCAAACAAGCAAACAATTAGTTATTATTTCAAGATCATTAGTTAGTCCTGATTAGTACTCACCAGGCACTTGCGTCCCCAAGTATTCAATCTCCGGCAATGGTGGTATTTTGTAATTGACCCTTGGCGCGGACCTACGACTTTGCATCTCCCTTGATGATTCCGAAGGACCCTCAACGGTTGACTCAACATTTATAGGGAAGTTACACGCCACCTTGCGAATTCAACATTTCTCGCACTTGCCTCGGAGACCTTGGAAGGCAGTACTGGGAATACAACGCTCATTGCGGCGAATACAGTTTTTGCAACGGCAGGATGACAATGATGACATTTTTTACAAAATTTATAAAAATCTATTTGGTAAAGAATTAAGTAATGTATAAGGGTATACAGTGATAATTAAACAACTTGAGATCAATGGGAAAATTTACCTGAACGCTTGCAGGAGCTCGCATCTTTACACCCGGGAAACTGTCACGCTTTGCACTTAAGGATTATTGTCTTCACCACTTTGACATATCCTCTCCTCAGTACCATCTACCTCAGTCTAAAAGCGTGACACAAATAAAAGCACAACATCAATGGTGCAATCCGCTATTTCCTCTGGCTCGCGCTGACCTTCCAATCTTGGCAACCAACTCAGTATATACTTGTGAACTTTGCAGTTAACTCCATTCCGGTCAACCATCCATTATGAGATCCAATCTCCTTCCCTGGCCAATCAACAGCCTTGGACTTCCATCTTCAGTCATGCATTGTTTTTTAGTTTGCATCTACGTCTAACCAAGCCATCACTACTGTATAGTTTGCAATTGGACTAGTCCCTACCCTACATACACTATTACCTCTCATTTGCATTACCTTCAACGTCACTTGCTCTTATCCCAATTTGTCATGCAATTGTACGCTCAGATTCTATTGTCTTGAACTTACGCTAAGACCTCAGATCTATACCACTGCTTCATTTCCTATTCTGTTCCTGTCATTCATTTCCTCACCGCTTCACCTGTAGTTAGCTCATCACCAGGTTTTATCTAGTCACTTCGGATTACCTTATAAGGGCTATCCCCTTGCCTGATGATTGTCTCCTCAGTTAGTTAATTTCATACGTTCTTGCATTTTGCTGCAACCTAGTTATCACATTGGACTCAGGTTGAGTTTCCTTCTTTGTAACACCTTCCATTCATCTTGCCATTTGTTGAGTGGCATAACCAAGTTTGCACTTCGCAACTGGGTCTTGCTATTCGCACTTGCCCTCGCACTTGGTATTCCTTTGCGCTCACGATCATCTAAGAATTGCCCTATAGTACGTGGGGTGGTCGTGTGACACCTGGTTGCATTGGGTTGGTTGATGGAACCACCATCCCCTTGAGTCAAAAACCCAAGCTAGATGGCAACCACTATTTTGATTGCAAAAAAAGGCAACTGATTCATGTCTTTTCCAATGACTTTGATAACACCTTTGATCACACCACTGACCAAATATGTTTCATCTTTTTTTTTAGATACTTCATGGCCCTACAAATTGTTTGTGATAACAACAAGAAGCTCATATCCCTCCATACTGGCCTTCCAGGTTCTTTTGATGATTCATACGTGTTCAATTGGATGTGAATCACCCAACAACCAGGGAACTACTTTGACAAATATAAATACCTTCTGGCAAATTCAGCTTTTGCTAGTGGCAAATATGTGGTTCCAGCATACTGGAACGTTTCATCTAAAAATCAAGGAAAAACCAATTTCCACTATCATCTTGCCCAATCACAAGTTTGGTTTGAGAATTCCATAGGAGTCCTGGAAGGAAGATGGGCCAGCTTAAGGGAAATGCAAAACCAGCTTCAAAACCCCAAAGACATGAAGTTCCTCATCAACTGGATTGTCACTTGTGTAATCCTTCACCATCTTTTGGCGGGCATAAAAGATGAATGGGACAAAATATTTGAAGATGATATTCCTGACCTACCTCAAGTAATCCCTGTCTCATCTTGTCCCTCATCTTTTTCTAAGAGAGAGGAGATTTTTCCTCTCATCCTTTCTTGCTTTGATGAGTCATGTTTGATTTTTAAATAGGTGAAAAATAACTTCACAGTAAGTTTTTTTTTTTTAGTTTTTCACCCAATTTTCCAGGCTGAGTTGGTTTTTTTTTCTTAGTGCACTTACACAAAATCAAAAAAAACCTCCACCCCATACCCCACCACTTGCCAGCCCACCCACTTCTCCCCTCCACCTCACCGCTTCAACACTTCCACCTCACCCCACTCACACACTGGTCACCTTCCTTCCTCCTCCTCATCAAACCACCTCCTTCACCTCAGCAACCTAACCAACCTCACCAAGCTCCCCAAAACATCCACCATACAACTCACCAACAGACTCAGTAAGTCCCCTTCCCTCATTCCTTCGACTCACTAAAACACCCTTGCTTACCTCTCCTTTGAACTCCCCCCAAGTCTTCTCTCTCAGCTCCACCTCATCTCACTTGCATCCCCCTCCTCATGTGGTAAGCCCCTCCCTTCTCTTTCTCCCCCCTTCCTCCTCCTGCCTTGCTTGACCAACCCCCACCAATCAATTAGGAATCAATTGATTGACCAAATCCTAATTAATTGATCAATTGATTTGGTTTTGATTGATTGACCAAATCCTAATTGATTGATCAATTGATTTGGTTTTGATTGATTGATCAACCAAATCCTAATTGATTGATCAATCAATCAATTTGGTTTTGATCAATTGATTGATTGGTTTTGATTGTTTTGATCAATTGATTGATTGTTTTTGATTGTTTTTATCAATTGATTGATTGGTTTTGATTGTTTTGATCAATTGATTGATCAATCCCCAATCAATTGCGATTTGATTGAACAATCAATTGCAAATCAATCGCTTGATCAATTTTCAATCAATTTGCATTCAATTGCTCAATTGTTTGATTGTTTTGCAATTGATCAAGCAATCAATTGCCAATGTCTCCTGCACCTTTTTTTGGAGATTTATTTGGAGCTGACCTCTGATGGGGTTTTTTTTTATCTTTTTTTCTTTTTAGGTGTCTCTGGACTGCGCCGGAAGCCAAAAGGGTTTTTTTTGATTATTTCAGGTGTTCTTTGCCATGGAAGGGAAGGAGAAAACTGCAAGATGACTCCTGCGATTGCATAGTCACTCGTGTCTGTTTTGACAATAGTGCGAGCTAGCTTGTTGAAGTGAGCGAGTATCTGAGCAGTGGTGAACGCTTTCTTCAGAGCTTCAAACTCCAAAGCAGCTTGTTCTGTAAAAATAAAAGGAGTGTCTTTTTGAAGAAGGTTAGTAAGATTCACGGTTTTTTTGGCGTAACGCGCAATAAACCTTCTATAGAAATTACTGAAACCAAGAAAACTTGAAGAGATTTAATGGAAGAATGTGGGGGCCAGTCCAATATGCGTTTTCTCTTGGCTGGGTCCATCAATAGTCCTTGCTGCAAGACTATGACACCTAAAAAATGAAGAGAAGAGGAATGGAACTTGCACTTAGAGGCTTTTGCAAACAGGTCATTCTTGCAAAGTTGCTGTAGCACCTCTTGCACATGTGCAATGTGATCTTTGAGGTTTCTCGAGTAGACTAGTATATCATTGAGATATACCACAAGGTATTTACCTACAAGATTGGAAAAAATGTTGTTGACAAAATGTTGAAAAGTGGAAGGAGCGTTGCAGAGGCCAAAAGGCATGAAGGTATACTCATAGCTGCCAAACCGGGTTCTCATTGCAGTTAAATACTCATGACCTTCCTTAATGCAAATTGGGTTATAGGCACCTTGAAGGTCTAACTTTGAGAAATGAGTATCTCCATGGAAGGGGGTAAGTAGATGTGACATAGGCGGTACTGGATAGGCATTCTTCCGGGTTAACTGGTTCAGTTTGCTTTAGTCAACACAAAGGCAAAGTCCGCCGTCTTTTTTTGGTACAAATAGGACAGGGGAACCAGTGTTCAAATTGCTTGGTCAAAGAAATCCTTTCGCTAAATTTTCGGCAATGTAGTCTTGAAGCGCAATTGATTCTTGCGTTGAGAGAGAGTAAACTGGTCCTGGTGCCGGAGGTGGGCCAGTAAGTTTGATCTTATGATCATAAGGACGGGATGGAGGCAGTTTATCTGCTTTTACAGCTGAAAAGACATCAGCAAAGCATGATAAACCAAAGGTAAAGACTCTCAAATGATTTCTAAATCTTCAATCTTGTCATCTTTGAGCACCGGGTTTGAGGTGCTTGCATGGTGCAAGAGGATTAGGGAGCTCAAAATACACCTTTTGGTTGGTGTCTGTTTCTCTTCAAAGGAACAGGAAACAGGTAAGCTGGATAGGTAAGCGATAACTCCTAAATCTGAAGAGGGGATTTGAGAATGAAGGTCAGGATATTGCAAATCTCCTGGCCAAAAAGTGTCATCCAAATCAATGACAGTGTCAGGTAGGCTGTTTAATTCCTGATTGATGGAAAGTTTAGCGTTCTGGGGGTGCGAGGTTTAAAGTTTAATTACTCCTTCTTGCCAATTCACATCCGTATTCCAGTAAACTAGGAAATCATGGCCTAGAATGGTATCATTCATTCCCGGTATAGCCAAGACAAAAAAATCCCATTCAAAGCTGGGGAAATTGGAAAATGCAAAGGTCCATTTTGCCTTTTGGGAAACCCAATAAGACGGTTCAGTCGCACTACTTACTAGATAGATGGGCAATTAATCTATCTTGGAATGCGTAAGATTTTTGGAAGTGGCAAAAGATTCACTGATGAAGGAAACATTAGCGCCAGAATCAAGTAATACTTGATAAGGAGTGTTGTTGGAATGGAATAGGATAAATCTCAAACTTGGAGCACCTAGTGACTTGCAAGTGCAAAGATTTAATTGCGGTGATTTAGATAATGTGTAGTTTTCCTTGCGAGTATCAGAAAAACTACAAGCTAATTTTTTGACTGCTTAGCCGCTTCACGCGCTAATTGCTTTGCACAGCTGTCGACATCATGTTTACCTCCACAATACATACACAGCCCGTTCTTTTCCCTTTGCAGTCGTTCCTCACTTTGAAGCATCCCGGTTTCCTTGTCCAAAAACTTCAGAGTGTCGGCGACGGCTTTCCCTTTCAAGTTGGATTTCAAAGTTGGGGTTGGTTTGGATGGTTTTGGGTTCCTCGTGTTTTGCTTCAAGGAGTTGTCCACCTTTGGAGCCAAGGTGGATGGTCCATGGTTGTTTTGCCGAGAGCAATTCTTGTCATGATAGCCATTATCAAGCTCAATCACTCACTCAATTAGCTGCTGAAGCAAGGTTGTCTTATGACCCCCAACTGCAAGCTGTTTGATTAAGCGTGCTGGTAAACCCTTTCGTAAATGGAATAGAAGAGCGGCCTTGTTCCACTGGATGAGAGACTGCAAGGTTCAAAAATGAGAAATATAAACGGAAGCTCTACTATTCTCCTTCATAACTAAACTATTAAGTTTGTATTTGGCGTTTCAAACTTCATTGGGATTGCCAAACAGGGTGAACAATTGTTGCTCAAACTTGTCCCAGTTGTTGAGAATACAAGTGGGACTGTTGTTGGATAAAAGTTTGAGGTACGGTTTGAACCACTGCAAGGCTCTACCTCCTAAGAAGGACAAAGCATACATAACTTTATGTCTATCAGAAGGGAAATTGATGGAGTCATTTTAAAAGATGATTTTACAAGACTGTAGGTAGGATCTAAGCTTATGAGGGTGTTCTCCTGTAAAGTGATCAGGTTGTTTCATGCCCGGAGTGCAAAAACTAGGAGTGCTTGGACTAGATCGCTGGGCACCATTAGTGAGGGCCTGGATCAATGTTGAAAGCAGGGTTGGAGCATTGGGCTCGAGAGCAGAAGTGCAAACCCCTGGTCTACCACGAGTCAAGGTTTCATTGGAAGAATGGTTGGAGTCTGCGAATTCCACGAGAGGGTCGGTCGGAGCATCCCGTGGAGGAGCCCAAGGATCATCAAGAGGTTCCACAGATGGCAATTTGGAAGGAGGAACTGGATCTAAGGGTTGTTGGGCCCAAGGAGCGCTGGTTCTCCCTACCCGATGGATCTCATCATTGTAAGGGGCAAGGGAAGCGTTCCCGGTTGAGCGAGTACGTGACATCAAAAAAGAAGAAGTCTACTCTAGGTGGGCAGGCTATAATAGATGAGTTGAGTTAGTTAATTTTAAGAAGCCCTGTTTCTTCAAAGGAAGATATATGCAAAGAAATGATAAGGAATTTAGATATAGAAATATAAATATTTTAGGGTGAGGTGGGAGAGGTATGGAGCAAGTAAAACTTTGTATATTTTTTTGCTTAAAAAGGATGAGGATCTATCAAATGAGGTTGAAATTGCATGAAATTTTTGAACAGGAATTGGATGACTCTTTTCATTCCATTTATGTGGTTTTGGGTACCTTTATATAAAAAAATTTGAAAATATTACTTGTATATGGGTAACTCTGAAATCCCTCTTTTGAAAATGTGGGTTTTTCTTCTTTTTTAATGGTAGATTTTAAATGTAATATTTTCCAAATCTCATATTCCCTAGGATTTTATTTCATTTTTACAGATTTCAGAAATATTTTTCAGAGAGCAGGGGTATTAATTCAAAAAAAAACTGATTAACAATTTTGTGGTATTTTGAGATGAGAATTCTTGAAAGCTGCAGAATCAGAAATTCAAAAAAAATTAAAAGCAATAAAAAAACTGAAAAAAAACTTTCCAATATTTAAATGTAGTATTTTGTTCAGCTAACACCCTAAACATCAAAAAACTGCATGAATCTAATTATTTGGGGCATGAAAAAAATGATTCCAAAAATAAAATCAAAATATAAAAAGATTTTTTGAAACTATAAAAAAGGGGCATCATTATTTAATTTACAAAATCTTTCAATTCAAACTGTTTTGAAGTTTTCACAATGTCTGCATTCAAATGTTTTTACTGGAAGTTATTTAGGCTTTTCTCCCAACCAAAAACCAAAAGCAGAAGTCCTCTGTTTGAGGGTTTGAACCCCCCCCCCCCAAGAAACAGATTTTTTTAAAGGCTTCAACCCAATAAATTATCCATCCAAAAAGCAAAACAAAAAAATTTTCCAAAGGTGGGTTGGTGGACATTTTTGACCCTTATTTTTATTAATTCTGCTTAAATTCTTTCAGAATTATGGTTGAATATTAATTTTACAAGTTGATGAAATCATTCAAGGATTTTTTTTTTGAGAATTTATTTAGTGGTTTCTTTTACCTCAAAAATTGGATAAAATAAAAAAAAAATTAAGCAAAAAAAACCATTCTTTTCTAAACCTTTTTAATAAATTTTCTACATAGAGTTAAATTTATTTGGACCTCCAGGCATGGAGGGGACATAGAATTCATTCATTTTATGAAATAATATAATTTCCCTTAATTCTTTCAAAAGCATATTTTCATCATTGAAGTAATATAAAATCAATAAAACCAATTGAAAAACATACAGTAAAAATTTTAAAAATTAAAAATAAAGATAAGCACAAATAATAATTAAATGAAAATTTTCCTTATTTTACTTCCATGTTTTCCAGGCAAGAGGGGAGGGACTCCAGATCAGAATTCAATTTTGTTTGAATGATTGTGATCCATAGCTTATATTCCTTGATTTCAAAAGGCTTATAAATATTATATCATTTGGTAAATGAAGAGTGATAAGAATTCAACTTTTAGTTTATCATATGCTTAAAATACTCTAAAATTATGAGAAAGATGGATGTATTTTGAAGATTTCATTTTGGTGGAGAATTAGGGTTGAAATATGCGAAAGGCATCAAGGAAGATAAAATTACCACTGGAGCTTTTTATTTTGTGTAAATGAGGAAGCCATGGAAGGAAAATTACATCCATACAGCTATGGTATCTTGGCCTGATTTTTAAGAAATTTTATTTCTTTCTTAAAAATTTCAAATCAGACACCTTGTGTGAGTTTTAAATTCTGTAAGAATTGATTTTAATCCATTCCTTCAATTGAATACTGCCGTATCATACTCCCATCTTAAGATTTAAATTTCAAGCTGAAGAATGCTTCTTTGAATCTGTAGTTTCAATCCCCTACACAATATTTTATTAGATATTTATCACAAAAAGGGCATGATATTAATCAAATTCACCATTAGAAACCTTAAATTTTTCTTTTTTTATGAACCTGCAATTAAAAATAGAGATTTTATGAAATAAACATGCTCCCCTTCTGGTGAATTTAAAAAATAAAATTTTCATAGAAATTGTGTGTTTCAAAAATAAAATCTTGAATTGTTCAATCAACTTCCATCAAAATGAAAAGCATCTCATGCAAACCCCCTTGATAAAAAAAAGAGGAATCAACGCATCATCCATCAAATGTCAAAAATCATCATACCCCACACAAGACCCATAATAATCACACAATCTTCTCAAACTTTTCACTCTGAGAGTTTGAAAGCTAACTCCCCAAATCTATTTAAAATCTTAATAAAGTAGGAAAAAAATCTTCATCCTTTTGTCATTTGATTCAGAATCTTATTTTGAATTGGAACTTTTATAATTGAAAATTTTTTTGCAAAATCTATACTTGGCCTCCAGAATTCAAACCGTCCAAATTTCCATTTATCAAGGGAAATGTTTCCCAATCCTCTCCCAATAAGCTTCCAGAAACTCTTTGTAAATTCTTTTGTATCTTTGATGAAACACATTAAGATCAATCAGAAACATGCAATAGGGTTTATCAGAGTTAAGGAAACCGTCCATTTTTTAATGACGGGTTTCAAACCAAATCCTCCATTTCAAACCTGCCATCAAAAATCAAAAAAACCCACTTAATTCACATCAGACGTTTCAGAGTTACCTGGAAATAATTTTTTTTTGAAGTAAATTATATAAAGGCTTCCACCGCCTGTCCACTTCATACACCCCTGGTTTTCCACCTCCAACCTCCAAAAAATTCTACCTCCAATCTCGTCTGAAAAAAAAAATTGATTCATCCCTCTTCATCTCTTCATCACTACCCTCATCACTTTATCCCTTTCATCACATCAAGCTAACTCTCATTTCATCACTATCCTCATCACTTCATCACTCTCATCCCTTTATTCCTTTCATCACATCCAGCTAACTCTCATTGCATCACCATCCTCATCACTTCATCACTCTCATCACTTTATTGATTTCATCACATCCAAAATCTCATTGCTTTATCCCTCTTGTCACTTCATCACTCTCATCTCTTCCTGTCCTCTTTGCTTCATCAATCTCATCCTCTCATCACTTCATCACTCTCACCACTCAAACGCTCTCATATCCCTTCATCCCTCTTACTCTTTTTAAATGGCCCCTCAGCAATCCTCCCCCGGCAAGTCCACTAAAAAATCCAATGGAACAAAGCAAACATCCCCCAGGAACTAAACATCCAACAATCCTCCCCCATCAGCTTCCAAAGGCTCAAGCCAGCTCAAGAGAGCTGATCACATCATCCTGGTAAACTGGCTTAAAATTCCATCCAACTACAATGCTTGCTTTGAATCTAACAATGAAACACAAGTTGGCCAACCTCCATCCTTTAAGGTTAATGCTTATCTCCTGATGGCCAATGAACTCAAGAATAAAACAAAAGGTAGGCTGGGTCTTTCATGCAAACAGATGCAGGAGCGATTCAAGAATTATTGAGCCAAGTACAAAAAGGCCCACTCCATGTTGATCTCCACCGGCTTTGGTATCACTGACTCTGACAAAGCCAAGGGAATCAACTTGGTGGTTGATAAATTGGACTCCATTTGTACTTTTTATATTCAAATGGATGAAATATTTGGAAAGAAGGCAAACATCACCCCTCTAGCTGCTTTTGACGCCCAAAAATCTGATTCAGTTGATGCTGAAGACTTGGCTGGGGATGCTCAGCCTATCAATGAGGACCTTGATGAAACCTTTGCATTTGAGTGGCCCCCATCCAATTCTAAGGAGGATATTCAAACAAAATTGGCTCCAATCACATCTACTTCCGTGTTGATTGATGAGTCAAAACCAACCTTGGACCCCTCACTTACTTCTTTTGATTGCTCTCTTCCTGGGGTAGAAGAACTGTAGAACTTGGCCAATGAGGAGGATTTCATTCCCCTATCACCATTTCTATCAAGATCTGCTCAAGTAAGGAACCAGGTTCTTTTCTATTCTGTCTTGCTAATCCTTACTGATTTAGATTGTAAAAAAACGGGCTCATCCATTCCTGAATGGCCAAAGCCTCAAGCCAATGGGGCGGCCCACATCCCCTTCAAATGAGAGCAATTATGTTCCCACACAAACCTCCTCTGCAAAGGGAAAGAAAAAGGCCTCCAATTTTATCAACATCAACCCCAATAACATTCAAAAGAGGATAAACACTTCAAATTTTTTGGGATTTGAGGAGATCATGGAGAAGCAAGATTCAAGTAAGCCCATTGGATTCTCCTAGCTTTCAAAATAAAGCTCATTCCTATTCCCCTCTGAAAAACAGTTAAATTGCAAATTGAATCTGAAAAATTAAGTTTTAAAAGCAGAAGGGGGATTCTCAACTGGCTATTGATTTTCAAAAGCATAAATCCAAGAGTTTGTCTGAAAAACAAAAATGGGATTCTGAGTGGAAGTTGAAATAGGCTGAGCTAGAATTTCAAAAAGAGGAAAAGGAGAAGGATCAACAGCAAGCACAACTGGAAATGGAGAGGAAACAACTGGCAACAGAAAAAAATTATAAGTGTTCAATGGATTTGGCATACATTGGTAGCAGTAGAACAGTAGATGAATTAAAGCAGATTACTAAAATTCTGGACCTTTAAATATATTTGCTTTTATGAAAAACTTAAAAAGAAAAAAAATCATTTTTGATTACAACAATGCTTAAGACTATTTTTAACCCCACCAATAAAAAAATATTTTTTCTTTTTATTTATATTTTATTTCCTAGATTATATTTTCCCACTCCCCAAGTCTCTGCAAGTGTTTTGAGTGGTTTTGTTGATTTTCATTGACATTTCCATTCTTGTATGAGTGGCACTCTCCACAGCAGGAAAAGTACAGTGCTTGTACTTATTGGCTTCCCAAAACATTTTGACTAAACCTTTTTGCTTGAAATCAATTCCAAAGCCCAGGTCAGGAAAAACAAATTAGCCTTTTGATACTTGATATTCATCTGTGGTTTCAATAAGTTTTCCATTAGATTTCTTGGTTGGAAATGCAAGTAAAAAGGAATACTCAGAGATGTCACCTTTTTCAATGTGAGTTGAGTTGTAAAAAGAGTTGGATGTGAAAGTGACCTGTGGAGAGCAGTCAAAGGGAGTAGGCTGAGAAACAAATTCAAGTGATGAGAAGGAGGGGATGTGTTTGTCCTTCATTATTTTATGGTTTGATTCAAAGGGAAGTCTGGTAAAATTGCAAAAAAAGTTTCCTAAAATTTGGGAGACTTTGTCTTCCTTAAGATTGAGAAAAGCATACTCTTGAGGGGAAGATTGAATGAATGATTTCTTCAAATAGCATCCAAATAACTCAAAGGGGTGCATAGGTTTTCGCCATCCAATTTCCCACATTTTTGCACCCCAAGAGCTTGAGCAACCAACAGTGCTGGAAAAATTTTTTGACTGGTGAAGGAAAGTTGTCACAAATTTGAGGTCCTTCTTGTCTTGGTCAGAAATTTTATCCAATGGGAAAAATTCAATTATTGCAACAAGAACCTTGTGATCAGAATTATTAAGAACAATTACTTTTCCATGGCTGAAGAAATGGAATTTCTTTATTGTCTTCTTGGCATGTTCAAACTCAGAAGTTGAGGGTTTTCAACTGTTCTTTTTTTTTCAGCAGTGATGGCAGGATACAGATCCACAGGTTGTAGTTTCCTTACAGACCATACAACCTTTTTGTTGATGCCCCCCTCTGCAATTTCCAAAGAGATTTCCAATGCCCTCATTTGATCCCTCTTTTGCTTCAAAGCCCTCTGCTTGCTGCCTCTCTTTATATTTTTCACCTCATCTCCTTCCATCTTGTTCCCTCCCAGGCAAATTCTCTGCTTGGGGTGAGGATCAATAAGGGATTCAATTTAGAGTATAACATTGTGAGTGCGGTGGGAGAAGCAATGGAATTGAAGTAAAAGCCATAAAAAAAGGATTACCAAAAAAAAAAGAAAAAGAAAGAAAAAGAAACGTCAGTCACGTGATCACAAAAAAAAATAAAATAAAAATACTGAGCGCAAAGAAATTGGAACCGGCTTATTACCAAAAAAAAATCAGTCATGTCATCACAAAAAAAAAAAAATTACCTGGGTGTGAACAAATTACGCTGGGCTATGGGGGCCAGGGAGGATGGGACCCAGCAGTGAGGGAGGGGGGGGTGGCTTGGTTTGCTGGACTGGAGGGCATTGGGGGGGGGCCTGGCGGAAACCAAGAGGGAGGGGGGGCAAGCGGAAAGCCGGCAGCAGGGGCTGGCAAGCTGGCACAGGGGAGGCAAGAGCAAAAAAAGCAGGGTGCAGGCTTGGAGCAAAGGGGATGGGGGGGTGGTGGGGCTGGAGCAGTGAAGGGGGGGTGGGGCGGGCAATTGAAGAGGGGGGCAAGGGAGCAAGAAAAGGGGGGGAAAGTTAGCAGAGGGTCTGGGTGAGCAAGGGAGCGGGGGGGCAGAGCAAACAAGGGGGGTGGCAGGGCTGGCAAACCAAACAAAGTGGGGGAAAGGGAGAAGAGGGGCCAGGTGAGCAAGGGAGAAGGGGGGGGTATGGTTAGGGAGCAAGGAAGAGGGAGAGGAGGTGAGGGAGCAAGAAAGAGGGAGACAAGGGCAGCAAGGATGGAGGGAAGAGGAGGATGAGGAGGAGGGGGGGAACTTACCTGAGGAAAGAAGAAGTAAGAAGGTGGGGGAGCTAAGGTGGATGGATCAAAGGATCAGTAGCTGTTGATGGGGATGGATGAGGAGGAGGATGAGGAGGAGGGGGGGGACTTACCTGAGGAAAGAAGAAGTAAGAAGGTGGGGGGGCTAAGGTGGATGGATCAAAGTATCAGTAGCTGTTGATGGAGATGGATGAGGCGGAGGAGGGGGGGGGGAGCTTACCAGGGGTGAAAACCAAAGGAGGAGGGGAGGTGGTGGGTGAGTTGGAGGAGGTGGGTGAGGCAGAGGTGGTGGGTGAAGAGAAGGGGTGAGGTGGAGGTGGTGGGCGAGGTTGAGGGGTGAGGTGGAGGGGGTTGGTGAGGGAGAGGAAGGAGTGGACCAACCAGTGGTTTGGTGGGGTGAGGTGGGTGGTTTGGAAGTTTTGATTCTGTTTTTTCTAAGTCCACCTCACCAAAAGAGAGAAAAAAAACCAACTCAGCCTAGGAATCTTGGGTGAACAACCAAAAACAAAAAAATACGGTGAAGGTATTTTTTACCTAATTCAAGATCAAAAATTACTCATCAAAGCAAGCAAGGTTGAGAGGAAGAATCCATTCTATCATAGAAGAAGATGAGGGACAAGATGATATAGGGATGACTTGAGGAAGATCCGCAATATCATCTTCAAATATTTTGTCCCATTCATCTTTGATGTTGGCCAAACAATTGTGAATGATTACACAAGTGATAATCCAGTTGATGAGGAACTTCATGTCTTTGGAGTTTTGAAGCTGGTTTTGCATTTCCCTTAAGCTTGCCCATCTTCCTTTCAGGAATCCTATGGCATTCTCAATCCAATCTTGTGATTGGGCAAGATGATGGTTGAAATTGTTTTTTCCTTGATTGTTGGAAAAAACATTCCAGTATGCTGGAGCCACATATTTCCCACTAGCATAAGCTGAATTGACCAGAAGGTATTGATCTTGGTCAAATTAGTTCTCTGGTTTTTGGGAAATCTGCATCCAATTGAAAACATATGAATCATGACAAGAACCCAGAAGGCCAGCATGGAGGGATATGAACTTCTTGTTGTCATCACAAACAAGTTGTAGGGCCACAGAGTATCTAAATAAACAGATGCAATGTATTTGGTCAGTGTTTGATCAAAAGTTTTATCAAATTCATTGGAAAATAAATTAATCAATTGCCTCTTTGTCCAATCAAAATAGTGGTTTCCATCTAGCTTGGGTTTTTGACTCAAGGGGATGGTGGTTCTTTCAAAAAAACCAATGCAACCAGGAAAGCCTTCAGTCTCAATTACTTGAAATATCTCTTTGCTTTCTTCTTTGGTTGGCCAAGAAAGGACTGAGAAAAAGAAAGATAGGATAGCAATCATGACTCTTTTGGTGTATGAGTCAATTGATCCATAACCAACTGAGAATAGATTTTATAATTGATGAATTGCTGCTCCATTTCCATTTGATCCCAATCTAAAAAGAGCAAAAGCCAGTTGGATAGCTGGATAGCTTTGAGGATTCCAAGAATTTTTCTTGAAGATTTTGTTGTCTTCAATCATCTCCAAAAGTTTCATGAATGAAGGCAATAGAGTTTTGAAAAGTTTCTGGAATCTTAAGTTGGGGAGAAGATTAAGCTTTTGCCTTTCATACATATGGTTTTGGAGAGTTTTTCTTCTTGAAACCATGTATTTATTTTTCAATAGAGCATTCAAATCCAACCAAGTTGATTCCAAATTGGATTCTGAATGGCAGTCAAATACTAACAAAAATTCAGTCAGCTTTTTTGCATTTTCAACTTGCTGCTGGGAAGTTTTATGGGACATTTTGAGAAAGATGGTGATTTGATCTGGGTTTATTAGATGATGACAGGATTTTTGTGAAGATGGAGATGTGAATCAATAGAGATGTGAAGCAATGGAGATGTGAAGCAATGGAGATGAGATGTGTGTGATGCAATAGAGATGTGATTGGTATGGATTTACTGAGGTGGAGGTGTGGATGGGTGTTTTGGATGTGATGGACGGTGGATGGATGATGATGCATAAATGGTGGGTTTAATGTGGGGTTTTGTTTTTGAAATCCACCATTTTCATGAAACCTGCCATTTTGAAACACACAAGTTAGGGGGTATGTGTATTTCTGAAAACTGCCATTAAAAATGGCGGGTTTGGTCAAAAAAAATAACAGTTTTCTAATTGCAGGTTTGCTAACTCTGATATGCCCTAACATTTAATAATAATTGTTGATATCCTCAAATAAAACTCTTCATCCAACTTTCCATTGCACTCTTCCAAGCGTGATCAAATTTAAATGGAGAAACTCTTCAAAAATTAGAAAAAAAAAATGAAGGTTTTATATGGAAAGTTTCACTCATATATCACAAGGGTTTATAGGGCTATCCTATAATTATTTTTCTTATTCCTTTCATGGAAAAACAATTAACAATTAAATAATATATATCTGGTAAGAAAGATGCAATTATTTCAAGATTGTATTTCATTTTATTTATGAAACAACCATTCCCTTTGGTCAAAAAATAAAACTTGATGGATACTAATTTTTTGCTTGGAAGAAGAAAAAATCATTTATTTTATTGATGCATTTGATATGGACTGGCTTATTTTTTTTCCAAAATATACTCATTTTCTGCTCACAAACTTTTTGATAAAATCAAGGGGTTTATTTCACCCCATTCTGGCCTCTAAAGTTCATTTGATGGCTCATATATTTTTCAAAAAAGTTAAGATTACACAGAATACTCAGAGCTATTGTTATGATGATAATTATCTACTGAATAACTTGGCTAATTTGGGTGGAAAATATGTTATCCCAGAATACCATAATTTTTCTCCCTGAAATAAAAATCAAACAAGATCAACTATAATCTAGCTAAATCATGTGTGTAAGATTAAAAATTAGCTGTGATCCTTCAAGGCAGATATCAAAGCTAAAAACCAATTAAAATTGGATTCATAGCACTGAATAAATTTTAATTCATATTGATTGGGTTTTTGATGTGTTATTATTTGTGGCCTATTAGTAGAAATAAAAGATGAATGGGAAGAAAAATTTGAAGATTATACTCCCGATACCTCCCCAGCCATTACATTCTCTTCTTGACCATAAATTTCCCTATGATTTTTCTAAAAATTCATCCGGCTCATTTTGAGTTGGGGTTTTTGTGAAATTATTAAAAAAAAAATTAAAAAACAATAAATACAATTCCCAAAATTTCCAGTTTTTTTTTTTGAACTTGGATACCATTTATCTCATAAATTCAATCTCCAGTTTACTTAATAAGCATTCCATGCTCCTGGTAACCACCCCAAATGAACCCCCCTCACAGCCTCACATTACCCTCAAACTTGCACCAAAAACCACCAACTCAACTACCCCAAATTGTCTCCAGCACCCATCCCACCTAACAAAACTCAAAATTCACATTACCAAAACCTCAACATCAAAATATTTTAACAATAAACCCTCTAGAACCACAACCAACTAAAATCCACTACTTCCTGTCAGAAGGCGCTCTAGATACTCCATTGTCCCCCCCCCTTCAGGTGAGTGCATTCTCAAAATAAAACTTTGCCTATTTCTTTATGTTGAATTTCAAGGGAGCTGAATTCCCAAAATGATAATTATAAAAATTAGAAAAGGCTTGATGAAATTTTAAATGAGGCTGATTATCAAATTATCAAGAGCTCAGGCATGAATTATGGTCAATTACTCCATGAGATGTTAACTGTAGAACAGAAAATGCCTGAAGTAAGAGAAGAGTTTTGATAATAAGACATCAATTGCTAATATCAGTAGCTCTATTTTTAATGGAAAGATCAATGGGAAGCAGGAGACCATTATTGAAAGAGTTTTATATTCAATGAAATCAAAGGATCATAAGAATAACATTAGCAGATTTTTTAGGAAGACAGAAGTCTCCAGTTTCAATCAGAGGAGAAATGTGTGCAAAAAGTATTAAAAGTTGAAGTAGCACTTGGATCCAGTTAAACAAAGGTTAGTTAGAAGTAGATGATACAAGTGATTTTTGCTTGATTATCCCAGTGCTTAAATTATCTAAATAAAATGGGCTGATTTATGGTTGAAAAAAATTTAAAAAAATGAAATAAATGAATAATTATACCATAGAATTCAATAATTATCATAGATTTTGAATAATGAACATAGATTTAATTTGGAGATCAACAGATTTTATACTAGGACAACTGGATTTAGGGGCATAGCTTAGGTTTCAAATCTCTTTAAAATCATAAAAAAACAGTAGCAATTTTATTTCTTGAAAATGATTCTAATTATAACATTTATTATCTTAAGATTCAAGAAAAAAATAATAAAATATTTTAAGCATTTTAATATTATTATACAATTTTTATGATTAAAAAATATATCTGATCAAACAAGGAAAGAATCAACCCTTTTTTTTGCTGATAATTTCAGCCTGTTTTTCTTTTCTTTACCACCATTAAATCATCTGGAAGCCCTATAAATTTCATTATCCAATATCTCTCAATCTCTATACTCATACCGCCTCTCATCTTCCAAATTAAATCTTGAAAATAAATTGGGCCTTATTTTAATTTATCTTTTGAAACAATTTCAATTTCAAATCAATATAAATTGCACATGCCCACCCCACATACTTGAGGTGGGGAAATTGATTAGGTGGAAATGTTGCAAAGGGAATATAAAAAAATAAAATGAATCTCAGATTTAGAATCCTATCTTTGAATTTAAAATCTGATGCTTCAAAGAAAGGTGAAAGGTCTGAGGTGGAAGTATTTCAATAAAACTGAGTGTAGCTTTATTTAATAACTTTCTATTCAGAAAGATGCAATAAATTAGAAAAATTAACTAACTGAGGTAAAACTATACAGGGAACATATTTTTGATTTGAAGTTGATCTACAACCTGGTGGGAATGGGTGAGAAAATAAGAAGTGAGTAAGGTCTGCTCTAGTTTGAATGAGGAGGGATAATAAGGAAAGGTTTGAAATTTTGCATCTAAAATCATTTTTTTTTTTCATGAAGGTACAAGCTAAATTGCAAGACTGAGTGTGATGAAAAAAATCATTATGCAAGGGAATGATGGGTAGGGCTAACATGACAAATGGAGGTAATATGATAAATATAACAAAGGTGAGTCAAATTTTGAGATAAAAGGTAATGGATTAAATAATGGGAATTATTTTTTGATCTAGATAATTAATGTGTAATGTGCAAGAACAAGCAAGGTAAAAAATTATTTCCCAAACGTGACTGTAAATGGATTGATGAGTTGATGAAAACCAGTTCAAATTCTGTTGTTAATAATTGATGGAGATGTAAGATATTTAAAGATTAGGCACAGATTTTTCAGACTCAATGAAACTATTCAAGGTTGAACTGAAAAATTTGAGGATTTTTTGAAATTGAAAACTTAGTTTTTGTACAAGGAATGGCCCCCTTTTTTAGCTCCAAAAGTAGTAAGCAGAATGCACTAAGTTTTTAGATTTCTTTTGATTTTCACACTTATTTTTTAAAATTAGATACTAAGTAGAGGAATATATGCTTCAGTAGAATTCAAAAAATAGGCTTGAGTTTCAAAGCAGATAATGAATTTTGTATGATACTGACTTGATAATAAATTTTTTGACCAGAATCATCATTACCACCACCAAAATCATCATCATCATCATCATCATCATCATCATCATCATCATCATCATCATCATCATCATCATCATCATCATCATCATCATCATCATCATCATCATCATCATCATCATCATCATCATCATCATCATCATCATCATCATCATCATCATCATCATCATCATCATCATCATCATCATCATCATCATTTGTATTTTTCCCTGTTGAAAGTGATACACTCTTTTATTTCTTTCAATTTTTAATAGAGTAAAATTGGTAATTCACATCAAAAAAGTGGAAATAAATAAGAAAAAGCGGAAAAATATGTTACAGGAGGAAAAGAAATATGAAAACAGAGAATCTTAAATTTATTTTAAGATTAATCAAGAGGGATTGAAAAAATGTATCATTTGGTCTGGAGGGAATTTTTTTCCATCACATCTTTACCCTTCATTTTGTGAGTAAAATAAGAAACCATCATGGGCTTCCACTCCTCAAGAGCTTCAAGTAGCCAAATAGCAAGTTCAAAACTTTCACCTTTTAGAAAATTTCCAAGTTTTTGTTCTTGATGTATCCATCCATAGCCCATTTTTTGCCATTATTGAGTTTAACCCATGTGGCCAAATTTGAATCTGAAAGAAAATTTTAGACCTTGGGCACACAAGATATGGGGTATTGGTTGGAATAAATGTATTGAGAAGTCTGAATTAATTGGGAAATGAAGGAATGAAATTGTAGGCTGTTTGATTCCTGTTTAAGGAGTTTTTTTTTTCTTTAATCAACTCATCATTATTTTCCAATCAAAAAATGTGAGGGCCCATTTTATGGAGCTTCCTATTTTTCAAAAATGGGTGGGGCTGTTTACATGAAATAAGTGAGTATCCATAAATTAAGGAATGGATAAGAAATTCAATACTAACTCAAGTTGAAGTAGATTGCTTTGAATTTTTGTGTAGTTGGAGATGAGGTAGTCAATCAAGTTTGTCTTCCTCAAGGTTTATAAAATGTTTGAATTCATAATTTCCTCCATAGTTCTCAAATCACTCCCTCATCTGTTTTGATGAAAAATTAGGACTACCTTTTATTTTTTTTATCAAGCTCATCAAAACTTGTCAGTTAAAAATTGACTATGGGAGGTGGATGCTGACCAACCCAACTTTTTTTTCACCCCAAAATCAAGAATTATAGTTTTTGGGAGTCTTGAGTCAGTTGACAAGAATGTGATACTTATCTCTCTTCAGTTGACCAGAACCTTTGGAGGGTGATTGCAAGGGAGCATTGACTGAATTGGGCGTACATACAATCCAAATTTCTTGGGGGGGTTTCCTTTGGGGCTGTTTGGTTAGAAACAGGGAAGAAACAGAGGGGGATGAAGCAAAGAAGTGATGATGTAGGAAGTTAGGCATAGTGATGGTTGATGAGTGGAGATAATTCAATGAAGTGATGAGGGCAGTATGGGAGATGAGTGGGTTGTGAGCAGTGAGGATGGAAGGGGAAGAGAATATCCCTGATGGTGCCATAGATGGGAGCAAGTGGAAAAGAAGTGTGTGGGTAACAGTGTGAATGAGTTCTGATGTGTGGTCAAGGGTGTGAGTATCTTTTTTTTACTATATTCCCCCCCCCCCAAAAAAAACAAAACAAGCTCATTATTCTGTGGGGTAAACCTCCGACACCCCTCCTGTGAAACACACAAGTGGTTGATGGAAAATTTGAAATGGTGGATTTGGGTGAAACCTGCCATTGAAAAGATTGATGGGTTTGCACACTCTGATACATCCTATCGGGCTTCTGCCAGTTTTCCTCTTCCATCAAAACAATTATCTCATTATCGCATGTTTCCATTCAAACCACACTTTGCCATCGAGCTTGCACACTGCAAGCCTCACTTTGAGAATCCTTCCCTTCTTTCCCGGAGGATTCTCTTTTGCACCACGTTCATCTTATCCTTGTTCTACCCCCCAAGTACTTGCTTGGGATGGGTGGGTGACCCTATTAGTAATCAGAAACTTTTGATCGGTTATCCATCATATCATCCCTTTTCACTCAAGCATGTCGAAAGGATCCGGAACTCTTGCCCTCAATGTCAAAGTCAGTATGAATATTCTGATTCAGGCCGGTGGATATTTGTAAGCTTGGTTTGCAACCTCCAACCTCACCATTGATCTTTTAAATATGTAAATCGGAAGGGTGGTGGTATACCCACTTCTCTTCTCTCGTACGTATGCATTATCATTCGACCTGAGTGCATATCCATCTTCCTCTCCCTTTCCTACTCCGCAATCCTTCCCCGGCCGTTATCGTTTGGATTTTATCTTGAATACAGTGATTCCAACCGAGCGCAGTCCGACGGTACCGATAAACCTGTCCGAAGTCACCCGACGCCATCTTGCACACCAAGAGTCTTATAAACTTGAGCATCTCCTCTGCCTGGGAAGTGTTCCAGCTGACCTTGAACCAGCCGCCAGCAGAGATTCCTCGGGAAAGCAAGTCCTGAACACCGAGTGGGTGAGCCACGGCGCATGTCATGCACACTCCCCATGCATGATTCCTGAAGCTAATTGTTCATTTCATCCGGCCCATCTCCTCGATCTCAACTCAAAAATATTGATGCTTCCGGCAATCTTTTGATCCGTAAGCCTGCAAGTAACACAAATTCGTCATCACAAGTGACTGCAACTGGGGACCAAGCGATTGGGTGATCTCTCCTTCATCGGAAGGTGAGTCAAAACGCTCCCATCAAGAGTGATATTGCATATGTAATCATATCGTTTTGCTATCTCACGAGTAGCCAACATACCGAGCTGTACGTCCCAAGCCTGTGATCGATTCTTGAGTTTTGGTTGGATGTATGCATTGATGTACCTCAAGCAGTCTTCTGGTCAGCCTAGACTTAAAATTCGTTCCGAAAACATTCCATTTTCCAAACAAGCGGCGAACCATAGGGATCCCTTTCTCGCGCAAAAGGTTCCAGTTATTATAATCTGTGCTGTAGGGAGACCACAGAGGTAGGAGAGCCTGTAGGTGAGTTCTGCTTTGGGGGGGGGGGGGGCAGCTCGTCTCGATTTAGAAATTACCCACGCCTGGTCTGTAACCTGTAACCTAACC